>OX183131.1:45012729-45220229 GCA_945261195.1 Cryptosula pallasiana | reverse complement strand
CCCAGTCATCAAAGATCCATCATTCGTCATGTATCTGTAAGTGACAGTGTGAGTGATACGTAGAGGTGATGTGTTTTGTTTTCGTTTTTGCTGCTTCAACTTCAAATTTTTCCAAACTGAGAGTCTAGTGAATGTCAGAAGAGTGTTGACAGGAATATTATCGAAAGTGATGATGTCAAAGTACGCATGCAATTGTTTGAATGATTTCTTTCTCAAGATTTTGGCTATAACTCGTTGTTATAGCTTTTGGTGATGATTACCTCCTACAATACGAAGATCGGGTTGATTTTCTTCCAGCGTTCCCATGTACACTAGGGTATGTGAAGAGCGGGGATCGAGTTCCTGTAGCTCCACCATAAGTTCTTTGTCAATCAGTGACTTGACTCGAATTCGATGATCGTTTGTTAAAACTTATTCATAATCCAATATACCATAATCTTCAATGTAATTGATATAGAAAACCTCCAATATCGTAGGAATTGGTAAATCCGTCAGACTCACAAAATTTCCGATTTCCAACATCCCTTTCTGCATAGCTCCTGTCATTATTCCAGCCATCTCGAGTAATTCGAACTCTCTAAGTTTGTTTATGGTATTATTCTTGGTATTGCTGAATAAAAAGGAAATTGAAGCTCGAGATAATGTTGCTGTTGGTTTTTTGTTATCCTCTGTTCGTTTGACTTCACTGTTCTCATGCAGATATGTGTAGTCCGGTGTGGGACTCAAAGGAGAGTCAGCTGAAACTACATGACGTTTCATTGCTATATCGGCAGGAGTGTTGATGTTTGAGCAGGAAGATGTATCATTAAAGGTGTTAGGATTGGGTAGTAGTAATATATGAGCAGATCTCCCTACCAAGTGTTTTTTTGTGGGGTCATAATCTGGGGTTATGCAATGGGTTACGGCGTTGCATGAATTCGCCGAGTTTATATTGTATTTTACTTGAGGGGCATTTGAGTGGCATTTGAGTGGCATTTAAGTGGCATTTGAGTTTTGATTATATTTTTACTTAATTTGAACTCATATGGCAGCTAGATTTTGAATGTATGGCATTTAGGTTATGATAATTTTTTACATAACTCGAACTCATATAGTATTTTGAGAGAGAGGAGTTATATCTAGCTTGAATAAATACATTTATTACATAATAAGCAGGAAAATATCCTTGTATAATATAGCTAGGGTCAGTAAAGACTAAGTAATACAAAGCACCAGGTCTTGTAATGATAATCAATGCAAAGTCTTTTTCTTTATATTGCATCTTAAAAAATCCTCAAATTAGCTTCTATATGGTTAAAATTTACAGTATTTGGGAAATAATTGTAATAGAAAACATTATATCTATTAAAATTTACTGTAGATTTTATGTAGTACAAAGTACTATAACCTTCATTTATTCACTTGAGACTACATGACATCAGCATTTTGAGATCAAGTCTATATATATATATATATATACAATGAATGATTTTTTGTATTATATATTTATATATAGTTATAGTAACTATTCTAAAAAGAAGACTATTATGAAGGTTTTTATTTAAGCCAAAGTAGGTTCGGTAGATACTCCATCAGAACACACTCGTCTTTTAGCATAAAAATATGTGAGTCCTCGCTTTATTTGCTTGTATGTCAACATTTTTTTATCCTTTACTACAAATCCTCGATTTTTACCCATAAACGACTTTTTTGTGTTCAATACATTTAGATAACTGTCTTTGTTCAATTGATTAATTCGTTTGTTCAAACCTTTTGAGCTAAACTTGTTTCCTTTTTCTCCCCAGCAATAATAGGATTTAGAGTTAAGAGCAACAATTCCATCTCCGGTAAATTCCTCTTTAAACAATCCAGGTGTTCTTTTTCCATGTTTTAGTACTTTTTCACAACATTCTTGCATGCTCCATTCTAAACCCATTGTTTTGATTCTTAAAAATTCATCTCTATGTTTGTCACAGTATGGTCGTGGAAACCAATCACCATATTCATTGTAAAACTCTTTTTTCATACTTGGTTTTACCAGTGTTTCTAATGTTCCGCTCAACGCCATGTATGCGCTATCTGTATCCATTTCAACATATTGAAAATCACTTCTGTCAATATATCTATAAATAAAAAGATTGCTTCAATTATTTGGAAGTTTTACTTACTTATACATGATAATAGTAGGGAATTAGGTTTTACTTACTTATCCATAAAGTCGTAGTAAAACTGTAGCATTCTCAGTTTAGCATACTGTAGCACGGAGAAACCTAAGTGTACTGGAACATTCATAGTTAGCTGAAATGATGGTGATACTGATTAGCAAAGTAAACTTGTGGAATATAAATTTTGAATTGCAAAATAGTTGTTTTAAAACTTACTAGCTGTTTACAGGTTACGATTTCATAAAAATCATCTGCTATCTCTTCCATGGAGATAAATTTGTTTCCTCTGATACGAAATGAAGCTTTTCTGGCACCTTCGATGAACTTGATGGTGGTATGTTTTTCTTTATCAGTGATTGTTAGTAGTAATATATGAGCAGATCTCCCTACCAAGTGTTTTTTTGTGGATTAGACCTTGGAGGTTATGCAATGGGTTACGACGTTGGATGAATTCGCCGAGTTTATATTGTATTTCATTTGAGGGGTACTTGAGTGGCATTTGAGTGGCATTTAAGTGGCATTTGAGTTTTTGATTATTTTTTTACTTATTTTGAACTTATATGGCATATAGATTTTGAATGTATGGCATTTGATTTTTTTGATAGTTTTAACATTGTATATAAATGAAAACGTGATAAGATTGTATGGTTATTGGAAGTTAAGATGTCGACAGAGGATGATGTTGAGATGAGACCGATGAATGAAGTTGATACTATTGATGGTACTGAACGTGATATGATAGATGTTTTACCGAGTATGAAGCGTAAAGCGTTGATAATTATGATAATTTTGGTATTTGTCGTAGGGCTTTCCACTTTTGGAGGTGTTACTGAGTTTAGTATGTATGAAGAAGCTATGGAAAAAATACAAAAAGCGAGAAACTCTCCTGTTGGAATCATAAATGAAACTACTGTTGATTGATGAACATCTTTTTATGATGAATGGGAAACCTGAAGATTATGACCCGAGGATGCAATCTCCTTTTACAGCAATGATTGCAGGACCAACTGGATCGGGAAAGACGCAAGCGATTTTTCGAATGATTGAAGCTAGTCAGACTATAGCACACCCTCCACCAACAGAGATTCACTACTGTTATGGAGCCTACCAAAAAGCCTTTGATGATGTATCAGGAGTGATTTTTCATGAAGGCATGATAGATATAACAGTGAGTTTTCCCAGAGATGGTAAAAATCGATGGCTGATAATTGATGATCTCATGGATGAAGTTTCTGGTAAAGCCGATGCTAATGCTTTGTATACAAAACATAGTCATCATTTGAACATAAGTGTGTTTTTTATTGTTCAGAATCTGTTTTTAAAAGGAAATCGTACAATTTCCTTGAATAGTCATTATTTTTTTCTTTTTAAAAACCCTAGAGATGCTTCTTCTATTTCCTATTTGGCACGACAATGTTTTCTATCAAAAATAAAATATGTACAAAAGGCTTTTGAAGATGCGACAAAGAAACCATACTCTTATTTACGAATAGATCCGACTCAACAAACGAATGATCAACATAGACTATTGGGAAATTTTACATCAGTTCTCCCTATGATATTATATGTACCCAAGTAAAAGGATATAAATACAATTACTATTCACTTCACCTCAATCATATTTTGTTATTCAACGACGCAACACGAAAGCATTATAATGTCTAAAGCTTTGGAGAAAAAATTAACAAAAAATGCAGCTGTGTTGTTATCGCTCAACAATACAACCTTTGCTATTCAAAAGTCTGTTATAGCCAAAGCCAAAAAGGAGTTTATTATGACTCTAATGGAATGCGCTAAAGCTATTATAAATGGAACGATACCATTGACATCATCTCAGTATAATGAGTTGCAGCGAAACGTGAAGGATATTAGCGCTTTATTAAGAAAATCAACGTTAGATGATAAGAAAGCTGTATTGCAAAAAGGAGGATTTTTAGGCGCTCTACTAGGACCTATCATCAGCAATATAGTTCCTGGGTTACTTAAAAGTGTGCTAGGCGGAGGGAGAAGATAAAGATGAAACTCTCAACACGAATGATGCGAAATAGAATGGCGATTTTAGCTCTGGATGATCTGAGTAAGAAAGGAAAAATCGCTATAGTCGAAAAGGCCAACTCAGATTTGTTTCAATCATTGATAGAAAGTGTTAAAAATATTATATTAGGTAATGTTCCTCTTGATTCTGAGCAGTTTATTGAGTTGCAGCGTTACAAGAAGGAGCTACATAAACTTAGTGGTAGAGGGAGAGTTGATGATAAGCGTAAAATTTTGATTCAGAGTGGTAGAGGGAATCTTTTGGATGCTATTATAACACCTATTGTATCTGTTTTATCATCAATAAAAAGATGAATCGTCAGCCTTTAACATTCTCCAGACGTAATTTTATACTCACTGAAGATGAATACTATAGATTAACGGAAAGAAAGGATGACAAAACAGTGGTAAAGGAAGAGAAAACCAGACCTCCATTGTATTATAATCCTATGGAAGCTATAACAGTGAGAAATATGAAGCGAAAGCGAAATGATCTACTGGAAACGGCTTATGATTCTGACTTATCCTCATACGAAAAGTTACATGAAAATGTTGAAAACCTACGTAGGTATTTGTCTGATGTCAAAAAGATTAAAAATAACCAAAACCAGACACAAAAGGATAGTTGGAATCTCATTAAGAAAAAAAAGACAGAGTCTACTTTTCCTTTGGCCAATAGCACAGTTATTGATAATAAACCTAATGTCTTTTCACCAAATGTTGATAAAGACAATGAGTTAGAATCAGTGAAAGTGGTTGATGATGATGATGATATTGGGATGGAATTAATAAAAGGAAGGTTGTTTGATACTGAAGACACAACCTTACTAGGAAGTACATTTCTTACTGATGGAGAAGATGAGCACGATAGTGAAAGCGAAAATTTAAAAGATTTTGAAAAAAAAGCAGCTGATTTAACAACAAAAAAGAGTGATCAAACGATCGCTGTCAGAATGTTGAATAATCTGAGTAAAATTGGTAGATTCGACTCGGAGAAGAACAGACTGAAAATTGGAGAACATTGGTTGAATCCTAGGACTTCCAAAACTTTACTACGAGACGTTCTAACCGAAGGAGGTAAAATACAATCGGGAAATACCAATTACAGTAGATTTAAAAGCCTGCTAACTGATGAAGGAATCACAACTGTCAGAAAATCCCCGCATCGAACACGTACTCAGAAGAAAAAGTTGGTCGTTCCCGGTACTAATTCATGGACATCGACACGCTAAAAGAGTTGTATTACAATCCTGCATTACATACATCTCTACGAGGAGCTAGAGCTTTACTGAAAGCTCGTAAAAAACGAGAGGGAGAAAAAAGAATCCGTGAATGGTTGAGTGGTGAGGATGCCTACACGTTACATAAAAAAGTTGTAACCAAGTTTAAGCGTCGTCCTACAATTGTAGCTGGAATAGGGGAGCAGCTACAGGTAGATTTGATGGATGTTCGATCTCGAAGAGATGAAAATAATAATACAGCATTTTTACTGACTGCTATTGATTCTTTATCTAGAAAAGGTTGGGCTGTGCCGCTCATCAACAAATCAGGACCGGTAGTAGCAAGAGGATTGAGAAGAATACTAGAAGGGGAAAACTATAAAGCTTTACAATCTGATAAAGGTAAAGAGTTTGACAACGTCAATGTCAAGACTCTGCTGGCGGAAAAAAAGATCAAGCGCTTTACAACCGAAAATGAAACGATAAAGGCATCAATGGTGGAGCGTTTTAACAGAACTTTAAAAGAGAAGATATATAGATATTTGACATATAAAGATGACGATAGATACATTGATGTTTTACCAGAAATGGTTAATGCATACAACAACACAATTCATGGTGCTATAGGTATGAGACCAAATGATGTGAATTTTCAAAATCAAGAACTTGTATGGAATCGTGTGTATGAAGGAGGTGAACATAGTTTAACTCAAGAAGCAAAACTAAAGGTTGGGGATAATGTGAGAATAAGTAAGGCAAGAGGAGTGTTTGAAAGAGGATACACCCCGAATTGGACGATTGAGATTTTTATAATCACCGATGTACTTATTGATGAAAAACCTGTTGTATATAGGGTGAAAGATTTAGCTGAGGAGATGATTGATGGTACCTTTTACGAAAAAAAGTTGCAAAAAGTAAAAAAACCCACGATTTTCAGAATTGAAAAGATACTGGGAAGAAGAATGAGAAGAGGTAAAAGACAGATTCTGGTTAAGTGGTTAGGATATGGAGAAAAGTTCAATGAGTGGGTAGATGAATAGTTTATAAGGAAACAACGCTTGATATAATCATCATACGTTGGGAAAATGTCGATGCTGATAACTTTACCCTCAAACTCTAGTGGTGAAGAGTTTCCTGATAATAACCATTCCGAATTTACAGTGAGACTGTATAAATATTTGGTTATCAATGGCGGTAAATGGGAGGTAGCTCTGCTAGATATGACTTATTCTAATAATTGGAAAAATGTTACCGAAGGGAAAATATATCTAGAAAAGACTAATGTCTCTGGTAAAAGCGAAAAGTCCTTCATCCTAATCGGTAATGGAAGATATGATAGTATAGAGGAGTTGGAGGAGATTATACGAAAGAGAATGAATGAAATGGATTTAGACAAGAAATTCGCCATCTCCTACAACAAGATCACCAACACCGCTTTACTAACTAACAGTGATCCTGATACTGCCATAAGCTTTTCCAAAGATATAGCATATATTTTTGGATTTGAATCAAAAACTACATACCCTCGTGGTAGATACAATAATATCACACCCCCTGATATAAATTCCGGTTTAACATCCCTGTATGTTTATTCCAACATTGTTGATAATAGAATGGTAGGAGATACGAATGTACCTTTATTGAGAGTAGTTCCAGTTCAAGGAAAGAAGAATAGTGTTGTGTATCAAGAATTTAAAAATCCTCACTATGTTGATGCTTCATCACTAAATAGTGATATGATTAAAGTACTTATAACCAGTGACGACGGTCAACGAATACCATTTGATGGTGGAAAGGTTGTGTTGACGGTTCACTATAGAGAGAAAGAATTATAATGAGTTTGGTACGATACACCCCTGAGGATTCAAAAGATTTTTTTGATCAGTACTACAAGATGCAAGCTGGAAATGGAATTGGAGTGTATAGTGGACGACGAGTGATGCCTAATATGAGAGGAAATGGACTTGGTAGTATTTTTTCAAGTTTACTTAAATCTGCAGCACCAATGCTGAAAAGAGGAGCAATTAGTTTGGGGAAAAGAGCATTGTCTGTAGGTGGAAATGTAGCGCGTGATGTCATCGATGGTCAAAGTTTTGCAGCGTCAGCAAAGAAGAGGGGATTGGCAGAGTTGAATGATCTGGGGGGAGATGTGCTCAATGCAGTCCGACCAGATAGAATGAAAAGGAGAAAAACAAGAGGTGGAAAGAAGAGGAGAGGTGTTGGTAATCGTGGTATATTTTAATAGCAGTAGAATCTGGTATAAAGACAGCTGAGCTTGATATCTATATTCATTAAGCGGTAACGCTTCAAGCATTCATCACTCGCAAAAGATGGCTAGCCTAAATGGAACAACAGGTAATAAATTGGAAGGTTCTTCCTACAACATAAATCCAACGTTGGATGTATTTGCTACGGAACCAACAAACATATCGGTAGAAAGATCGGAATATGTTGTCATCAGACCTGATAGGTTAGATCCTTATGGTAGTATTGAGTTAACCTTGTCAGGGAGCACTGAGCATTACACAGATCTCTACAACTCGTTTCTGCAAGTTGAAGCCACGGTTGTTCAAGATGATGGAAAAGATATTGAGGGTAATGATGATGATGCAGTTGTGTGGATGGGGGATTCAATGCATACATTATTCAGCGAGTTGAAAATGTCGATAGAAGGAACCACCGTTGAATACGCTAACAACTACGGTTTACGCTCCTACTTTTCACAACTACTCGAAAACAGTGCAGAAAGAAAGAAATATCAAGGTAAGATGGAAGGATGGTTGTATGATGATTCAACTAGCAAAGACGCTACTGATCACAAAACCGCTGATAAGAAAAAGAGGAGAGCTCTAATCATAGGTGGAAAGACAATAGAATTAACTGGAAAACCTCATCTCGCATTATTTCAGCAGAAAAAACTAATAATACCAGGTCCTACTATGCAGCTGGAGTTTGAGCGTGCCTCTGCCAAACTAGCTTTGTTTGCTGCGAATGAGACGCCTGCAGGAGGGGCAAAGATTAGAATTGATAAATTTGAACTTCATCTTTGTAAAGTTAAGGTGAATCCTACAATACAAAACTCCCAACTCAGTTTGGCATTGGAAGGTCACAACTACATTTATCCTGTTGATCGAAAACGGATAAAACTATATGGAATTCGTGCTGGTGTTGCGCAGATCGACATCACTTTGGAAGAAAACAAACAAAAACCTAAACAAATTTATTTAGGTTTAGTTGATCACAACGCAATGAACGGACGTTTCGCCTTGAATCCATATAGAATGCAGCATGCTAGTGTTGATAGTATTGTATTGAGAGTTGGTGATTGTCCAATTGGAAGGAGATTTGAACCAAATTATGCTAAAGGAATTTTTGGAAGAGAATATCATCAGTTTCTACACGCTACCGAAACTTTGCTTGAAGGCGATAGTCTTGGTATTACGAAAGAACAATACCTTGATGGTACTACACTTTATGGATTTGATTTGACTGGTGATTTTCTTAAAGAAGGTTTTCACTCTATGAAAAATGTCACAACAAGTGTGGAAATTCGTTTTAGCGCTAACACGACGGATGGATTATCCCTGGTAGCATACTTTGTAAAAGACGGTGTGTTGGAGATGGATAGCATTCTTCAATTAACTATCGGAGGAGACGCAGTGCTTTAAACAGAAAGTTACAGATGAATACCATACAAATTCATTCGATCTTATCTTCAGACGTTTTATGTCAAAGCGTAGGGATTCATGTTGGAGCTAGAGAACAGTTTTGGAAGCAAATTTGCAATTTTCCAAGAGGATGTTTCGTATTCAACACCCATTATTCTCACCAACCTGGAGAGCATTGGTTGGCTGTGTACGCTAATGATTCAGAGGTGGATTTTTTTGACTCATTTGGGCGTTCTGTTTCCTTTTATCCGGATGTAAATGAAATACTAAGTATTCATGGAGGATATGAAACAATACGAAGTAATGAAACACAACTACAAAATTTTTTGTCAACTGTATGTGGCGATTATTGTGTATACTTTTGTTTACTGAGAAGTAGAGGATGGAGTATGGATGAAATTGTTAGAAGTTTACGAGACATAGGAGATAGTGAGATGAGAGATCACTCAATACGGAGATTTATCATACAGACCTATCCTAACTTCGAGTTCATAGAAGATAATACAGTAGAAGGAATAGATGGTGTACATATACAAGGAACTAATTTACTAAGTAAATTGTTAAAATAAATTATTATAATTGATTTTTATTTGATATAACAAATAAAATGAATAAAATACAACTTATCTCATTATTTATGCTAAATACTACAGAACCTATAAAAACTACTATTATTTTGTAATGTTTCAAGCAAGAAATAAATAAGTTCTTCTCATTTTCTTCCTCAGGAGCGCTCTTTAGTTATATCTAAAAGACATAGTAACTAATGACTCTATCATACATAGTTATATGAATTAATTTTACAAAAAAATACTTCGGTGCTTTTTTAAAATAGATATAAAACTTACCATCATCGAAGACGAGTCACATCCTTTGTGTTATCGATTAAGACTTCGATGTACTGTTCTGGACAATTCTCTTTTTCATTTTCATCAAAGTAGGAGAGACAGCTGTGTTGCAGCGAAGTATCAAACAGTTCTGAGGTTTGAATGAAAGCTTGAAGAGCCGAGAGTAGAATGATATCATAGGAAATCATGTTGTTCGTATTTTGTCTTAGTCCTTTGAATACGATTACACCGCTTTTTTCAGCCACCACAGATGAAGCTATTTGAGCAGGGATGCTAAGATCTCCAATCAATAGCTCTCCATTCACCATGCATCTGTAATTAGCCACTATAATATCGGCAGTCTTGTTCCAACGAGTATCACATTTTCTTAGCATTCCAGGATTCTCATAAGCTATAACACTTCCTGTAGGAAAATCGTGTAGGTGAGCGACAGTGAAATAAGCCTGTATTTGTCTCAAACTCTTGTTGTACAATGAGTTGAATGGATCGTTGATCTTTCGATTACACCCTTGAGATTCAGCAGTACGAAAAATCGCATCTCCTGTCTTTCCTTCACCCATATCAATTAAAACAATTGGACATGTTTGCTTAGCTTTATTAACAAGCAGTCCTATTTCCGTTGAAACATCACTCTTCACCCGAGTTCTCTTTTTATCCTTTCGGTAGTTGTAAATGATGACACACTTTGATTCATCACGGAATTCAACAGACAACACCTCCATAACCGTTGGTACTGGTAGTTCGCAGATTTCCATGGACTCTTCAAGTTTTTCTAGACTATCTGGAGAGAGAGAGTTTATTAACCCGGCGCTCTTGTAGGTGAGAGTAGTTAGTTCATTACTTCCAGCATCTTGAAAGGGTATTCTGACGTGACGAAAAAGCGTTTCGTCTCCAACGGTCGACAAAGCAGGTTTTTTGCACTTCAAGCCAGTTTCAATATCATCTTTTGTCAAATCAATGAAAGATCGTTTCCTCATCGATGTTCTTTTTGAAGACAGCTTGTTAGTAGGAGATGTGAATGAAGTAAAATCTTGTTGGGATTCTGGTTCATCAACCACCAATTGACTTTCTGCCATATCAAAGATAGGAGAAGGTGATGGGGAAAGGGTTTGCTGGGATCCTGCTTCTTCATTCATCGGTTGACTTCCTTCGTCTTGAGTATTCATTCTAAAAAAACAAAACATTTTGTTTAATTTTTCGTAATTAATTTTAAAAGATCATAAAGATCATAAGCCTTCAGCTAGTAGTGTTAGCTAACAAAAAATAAATATTTTTACTCTTACCTTTATAAAGAAGATGAGCTCCTAGTTGTTGCAATGAAAGATTTAGTAGATGTTGCTTCTCCGCTAGCCGTTGTAGAACTGGATGCTTTCTGTGTGAAAACAGTGGCTCTTAAATAGGTAAAGTTGCACTGATTAAATCCTATGAATAAACATTTTTTCACGCGAATACATCCCAATGCTTTCGCGGGAATAAATAATTTATTTTCACGCGAATGGAAACCGTTGCTTTCGCGGGAATAACAATTTTATTTGCACACGAATACAAACCAATGCTTTCGCGGGAATAAATAATTTTGTTTCACGCGAACAGAAACCGTTGCTTTCGCGGGAATAAATATTTTATTTTCACGCGAATACAAACCAATGTTTTCGCGGGAATAAATACTTTATTTTCACGCGAATGGAAACCGTTGCTTTCGCGGGAATAAACATTTTATTTTCACGCGAATAGAAACCAATGTTTTCGCGGGAATAAATAATTTATTTTCACGCGAATGGAAACCGTTGCTTTCGCGGGAATAAACATTTTATTTTCACGCGAATACAAACCAATGTTTTCGCGGGAATAAATAAATTATTTTCACGCGAATGGAAACCGTTGCTTTCGCGGGAATAAACGTTTTATTTTCACTCGAATACAAACCAATGTTTTCGCGGGAATAAATAATTTATTTTCACGCGAATACAAACCAATGCTTTCGCGGGAATAAACATTTTATTTTCACGCGAATACAAACCAATGTTTTCGCGGGAATAAATAATTTATTTTCACGCGAATACAAACCAATGCTTTCGCGGGAATAAATAATTTTATTTTCACGCGAATGGAAACCATTGCTTTCGCGGGAATAAAAATTTTATTTTCACGCGAATACAAACCAATGCTTTCGCGGGAATATATCATTTATTTTCACGCGAATGGAAACCGTTGCTTTCGCGGGAATG
This sequence comes from Cryptosula pallasiana, assembly GCA_945261195.1. Taxonomy (NCBI): domain Eukaryota; kingdom Metazoa; phylum Bryozoa; class Gymnolaemata; order Cheilostomatida; family Cryptosulidae; genus Cryptosula; species Cryptosula pallasiana. Next base: position 45,208,087 of record OX183131.1, on the reverse strand, counting down.
AAATTTTTTATTTTCACGCGAATAAAACAGGGATATTTCACGCTAATAACACTATTCTGATAGAGTTTTCGCGTGAGTGTTTTTAATGGCTATAAGCTAAATGAGTAGGAGTGGCTTATACTATATAAGAACAGCTCTCTCTGCATAGAAATCATTCTCTCCAGCAATAAAACATCGACTACTACAGCTGATTTCATCAACTACTACAGCTGATTTCATCAACTGCTACAACTGATTTCATCAACTACTACAGCTGATTTCTTGGTGATAAGGTAAGAATTAATAGAAAAATTATTTAATAAAAGTTAAAATGTAATTATTTTACAACACTGTTTAATCATCATATACTAATACTTAACATTTTATTTTAGTTCATTATGAGTTCAAAAAGATACACAATCAAAGACTACCTTCCAAAGATATATCATAGCTATATTAAAGAAAATGTTGAAGTACAGGAAAAGATTGGATATCGCTTGACATTACAAGCTATATTATTATGTATGACACAGCATTTGCTAACTGTAGCTTCTTTACATGGAGAACTTTCACCGATACAATACCGGCCATACACTACACATAAATACGTTGACAATTCAGTAGAAATATTTAAGCATATGACTAAAAACAATTTTCAAACAGTTGTAAAAATGTCAAAAACTGTCAGTATTAATGATTACTTAAAGAAAATTCAAAGAAAAGTGTGGAATAAAGAGCTCACTCAAAAATTGATTTCAATACAATGGACTACTGAATTATTATATCATTTTCAATCAGATATATGTAGATACATACAAACGGATGAAAATCTCTCATCATCCATTTTTTCATTTGAAATGATATTGGAACTATTTCAAGCTCACAATATTTAATATGTTCTCTTTATGTATCCCTACTTATTATACAATAAATGTATATATTCACATATTGTTTCATTTTTAACCAATGTATTTATTCAATGTAGATGTATCTCCTCTCTCCTCTCTCTCCTCTTTTCCTCTCTCCTCTCTCTCAAGATACCATATGAGTTCGAATTATGTATAGAATTATCAAAACTTAAATGCCATACATTCAAAATCTAGCTACCATATGAGTTCAAATTAAGTAAAAAAATAATCAAAACTCAAATGCCACTTAAATGCCACTCAAATGCTACTCAAATACCCCTCAAGTAAAATACAATATAAACTCGGCGAATTCATCCAACGCCGTAACCCATTGTCTCAACTCCAAGGTCAAATCCACAAAAAAACACTTGGTAGGGAGATCTGCTCATATATTACTACTATTGTTTTTCCATAAGCAGCATTTCCTACCAACTTGCTAGTAGTAGCGAGAAATTCTTGACTAGGGTCTACATCTCCCATTCTCCTAGCCTCTGAAACCGATGTTCCAAAAGCTTCAAAAGCTTTTCTAGGAATATATTCTATTAGCTGATAAACTTTGGTGACTTTCAATCCTTGTTTCAAGTACCATTTTAACAAAGGACTCATTAGCAATATCTTATCTCCGTACATACTTCCAACTAATGAGCGTTGAGGAGTCTTTAAAAACCCTTCGGCTTCAGCAAAGACTTTCATTTCATCGCTCAAGTGTTCTCTGGTTAACATCGTATTTTTAAAAATCGGAGGCATTTCGGAGAACTTTTCTTCCTCTTCCTCAGGAACTTCGATGTCACATTCAACAAATCCGAAGAATTCTTCTGATTGAACTCTCTCCAACACTTCTTCTTGATTCAGCTTTTTTTCAAGTATTTTAGGGTAGAAAGAATTGTAAAACGTGTTGACAAATTTTTGTAAATTTGTATGAGTTTTTACACGCTTCATCCAGTCACACTCCCAAATCGAGATTACAGTGTAACCTAATGCTCGAAGATATTCTTCATTTTCCATCGTAGTTTTAAGCAGATTTGCTTTTGATTTTCTTCCACTAGCTTGAAGCTCTTGCTCTTTAGCGTTGTTATAAGAGCAGTCGTGTCCATGCCAAAAACATCCGTGGAATGGAAAGACATGACGATTTTCAACACAGAATCCATCAACTGGTAATCCTCGCTGTCCGAGAGTAACTTCTCCTCCATTGAGCTGATGTCTGATATTGATTTTTTTTGAGAACATTTGGAACTGTAACCAGCTATGAGCTATCTTGCTAAATTTTACTGGTTCAGCGACAAAGGAATTTTCGATTTTTCTTCTTCGAGGATAGCCGGTAGGCATTGATTGCATCATACACCATAAATAGAGCGCATTTGCATCAACTCCATAGATTCTATCACAAACCTTTGCTTCTTTTCCCAACCAATGTTTTCTAATTTTAGTTATACCTTTTTCGTGATATCTATGCATCACTAGACTTGGCCCACCAACTATGTTTTTCTTTATTAGAGGATAAAGTTCTGCATTGCAGTTGTCAAGCAGACAAATTGGGAGAGTCTGTCGAAACGAGTTACCAAGTTCATGGAAATCCAAGTGTGTAGAGATGTATGGAGGAGGTGGTTGAGGAGCTTTGTTGAACATCCATCGAATCGCTAATCCTGGTAAAGATATACCGTCTTTTAACATATCAATCCCATGCTCTCTGTAGATCGATCTTTGTCTTTCCAACGCTTGAACAAATGGTTTTACATCCAAGTTGTTGTACCATTTTAAAAAATCCCTCATTGTCTTCATGTCATTATTTTTCCATGCTTCTTGACAAATTATGTACTCTTCTTCACTGATATTCTTTTGTTTTAAAGAACTGTAAAAAGCTTCTCTTGGTGGTAGATGTTCTTGATTAAGTTGTTCCAAGTCTTTCATCCATTCATAAGGAAAAAATCCTTTTCCGGCTTCACATTTGTATGCTTTGAGATACATTTCATAGCTATATCCAGGAGCGATGAAGTTTGTACAATCTAAAAACAAAAAAGATCCTATTCCGATAACAGGCATCTTGGTTCCTTTTTTTATAACAAAATCAAAATCTGTGTCGGAGACATCTTTCAATTTTTGAAGCAGTTTTCCTTTCATCACATTGACATCATAAGTCTGTGAATTGAAACCTAGAATAGGGAGTTTTTTCATATAGCTGTACAAATCATCCAGAACTTTTTCAGCTCCTGTTCTACGTCTGAAACGATTTTTTTCAAAATCACTACGAAACTTTTCTTCAGCTTCTTCCAGTCGTTGTAATTCACCTTTTATCTGTTTTATGATTCGCGAAAATTGTTTTTCCAATCGGCTATATGATTCTTCACTAATATCATCCAAGTATTCAATGAACCTTCCAACGCATTCATCATCATCCCCTTTGTTGACAATACAACACGGGTTGTTGAAGCCTGGTACGTTTGAACAAATTGAAATACTTAAAAGTTTATGCTCATTCGTGTAAATGGTTGTGTCTGTATCTCGATCTTTTTCACAATTAGGTAACAAACACTCTATGTCGAATGTTGCAAAAAACGGATAGTATCTCAAGGAATCATCTGACCCGATATCTATCCCGAATTGAACTTTCAGTTTGTCGAATATTGTAGCAGTAGGATTGTATTGCCCTCCAGAAAACTGCATAGTTGTTGCCTCTGAGATTGAACATCTGTGTCTTTTCAGATTCCCCAATCTGTCATAACAAGTAGAACAGGTTGGACATCTGTAGGCTTTGACATATCCTTCCAAGTTTGTAATAAGACTGAAGTGATTGATATAAAGATCCAAATATAGATTCTCCTTATAACTGGAGTTTGAATTCCAAATAACTGTTGAAGTCATATCATCATTTAAAGAAAACACTGTTATCTTCAGTTGAAATGCGCGCTCCAAAAGCAATAAATCAGGTTCTGTCACTCCTTTCCCATCACACCTCTTACCACTATCACCATAGATGAAACTATGATATTGTTGTTGGTACTCCTTCACCTCCTTAATTATCGGATCTTTTGCAATTCCACCGTTTTTTTGTAGTTCTTTGTGTAATGCTAGACATCTAAAAAAACAAAGATTGTCGGTAATTCGTTTTCCTTTTGTGTTTTTTAACATGGTTCGTATGTGTCTGTTGTTAATGAGGTGAGAGGGTAAATGCTCTGGTGGTGATCCAACTTTTCCCATTCCGAGTAGTTTGCAGAAATAAAACGAAATGTTTGTGATTAACATCAATCTCCAAGTCGTATTTGGTCTCCGTCTCAAGCTATTTGTACGATGATCAGTCTCCATAACATCGACAAAGAAGTCATCAAGATTTCCTTCAGTTTCAATCAGTTTAGCTTTTGGATATACAGTAGCATTGTTTGATGATGAGTGAAAGTATCGGAGTTCACCATCATTTTTGTTTTCTAGTATACAACCTACGCTACAGTTGACTTTTGCTCTCGAGCTCAATTGTCTCCAAACTTTTTTTAGCAATTCTAACACTCTTGAATCATGATAGTCATTTTGGTAGGTATCAGCTTGGTCTCTTGGAATCCCATCCCAAAGTCTTACATTTAAAAGTTTTATGACTTTTCCAGCTCTATGTTTCGTTTTCATAGCTCCCCAATATCTAGCTATCAAATCATCCCATTCTTCATCTTGAAAAGTTGGAGCTGTGCTATCATCAACAATACCTAGGGTTGATGCTCGGGTAGGTCTTTCAAAATTTAAATCTTCCATTTCTTCTTCTTCTTGTTCTTCCTCTTGTGCTTCTTCCTCTTCTTCTTCTTCTTCTTCTTCTTCTTCTTCTTCTTCTTCTTCTTCTTCTTCTTCTTCTTCTTCTTCTTTTTCTTCTTCATTTTCTATCATTGGATCATTCTCATTTTCTTCAACTATCTCCTCCACAACCGGCTCTACATCTTGAGCTATTATGCTAGTCTTTGGTGGTGAAGGCTCAGCACCAAATCCTATTTGATTGATTGTTTCATCGGGTAAACGAAAACAAATGAGATTTTCTTCTAACCATTTCCAACTAGGGGAAATTTCAGGGTTTTTTTCTTCTACATTCTCCTCCCGATAATTTAAACTTTGTCTACAATAGAAATGTTAAGACATAATAGTTGTTCTATAAAACATTCACATACATTTTGTATGAAATGTAACAGAAGAAAAAATGACTTAAACACCATTATCAATTAATTTTTAAAATGGAATTAGGAAAAAAGGCTCAAACATTATTATTAGTTAGGTTTTTAAAAACTTACTGTGTACTATGACATGAATTCCCAACTCCCTCTTTTACATTAATTCTCTGATATTCTGAGTCCTGTCTACAATAAGGAGATAATGTATTATTTTTGCTGATTCATGAGATGACTATAAAAAAACAGCAAAAAAAATTACTCTACTAACGTTATTAATTTATGATTTTAAAAACTTACTGCTTATCAAAGACTATTGTATTTTCAGTAGTTGCTGAAACTTGAAAAGTCGAAGGTTTGTCTTGAAAAGCATTTTCAAGTTCCATCTCCATTTCATTTTCATATTCAGCATTGCATTCATCATTTATGTATTCATTATCAGCGTTTGAAAAAAACTGATATCATTTTGATTTTTCATGAGCCATTCCCATTCCTTATGTATGTCTACATCAGTATCATCCTCTTCTGTTTCCATAGCACTATAATAACAATAAAATCATTACTTTTTAATAGAAGTGACAATAGCACATAAAAAGGTAAGTTAAATGTCTCAGCTAATAAATTTTACCTTGTGAATAAAACTCCTAGTAGTCAGTTGGTATATTATATAGTAGATGTTGAGGCTTCAGTTACTGTTGTTAGAACGAGTGATTTATTGTGTGAAAGCATTACTTTTTAAGTAGACAAAAAATTAAGTGAGATAATTAAGTCAGATAATTAAGTCTTAAGTTCAATGAAAATTTTCAAATTCACACAGAAAAACTTTTAATAGTCAGTGGATGTAGTAGTAGATGTTGCTCCTCCGATCACTGTTGTAGAACTGGATGCTTTCTGTGTGAAAACAGTGGCTCTTAAATAGGTAAAGTTGCACTGGTTGAACTCTATGAATACCAACCTTCTTTATAATATAACTATGAATCAAAATTTTGTCCACGCGAAAACCAATGTTTTCGCGGGAATAAATAACTTATTTTCACGCGAATAGAAAGTGTTGCTTTCGCGGAAATACAAATTTTATTTTCAAGCGGATACAATCCAATGCTTTCGCGGGAATAAATAATTTATTTTGACGCGAATAGAAACTGTTGCTTTCGCGGGAATACAAATTTTATTTTCACGCGGATACAATCCAATGCTTTCGCGGGAATAAATAATTTATTTTCACGCGAATAGAAACTGTTGCTTTCACGGGAATACAAATTTTATTTTCACGCGGATACAATCCAATGCTTTCGCGGGAATAAATAATTTATTTTCACGCGAATAGAAACTGATGCTTTCGCGGGAATACAGATTTTTTTTTCACGCGGGCACAATCCAATGCTTTCGCGGGAATAAATACTTTATTTTCACGCGAATGGAAACCGTTGCTTTCGCGGGAATAAATGATTTATTTTCACGCGAATACAAACTGTTGCTTTCGCGGGAATACAAATTTTATTTTCACGCGGATACAAACCAATGCTTTCGCGGGAATAAATACTTTAGTTTCACGCGAATGGAAACTGCTTTCGCGGGAATAAATAAATTATTTCCACGCGAAAGCATTGGTTTGTATTCGCATGAAAATAAAATTTTTATTCCCGCGAAAGCAACAGTTTCTATTCGCGTGAAAATAAATTATTTATTCCCGCGAAAGCAACGGTTTCCCTTCGCGTGAAAATAAAGTATTTATTCCCGCGAAAGTATTGGTTTGTATCCGCGTGAAAATAAAATTTGTATTCCCGCGAAAGCAACAGTTTCTATTCGCATGAAAATAAATTATTTATTCCCGCGAAAGCAACTGTTTCTATTCGCGTGAAAATAAATTATTTATTCCCGCGAAAGTATTGGTTTGTATCCGTGTGAAAATAAAATTTGTATTCCCGCGAAAGCAACAGTTTCTATTCACGTGAAAATAAATTATTTATTCCCGCGAAAGCAACTGTTTCTATTCGCATGAAAATAAATTATTTATTCCCGCGAAAACATTGGTTTGTATTCGCGTGAAAATACAATTTGTATTCCCGCGAAAGCATCAGTTTCTATTCGTGTGAAAATAAATTATTCATTCCCGCGAAAGCATTGGATTGTATCCGCGTGAAAATAAAATTTGTATTCCCGCGAAAGCAACAGTTTCTATTCGCGTGAAAATAAGTTATTTATTCTCGCGAAAACATTGGTTTTCGCGTGGACAAAATTCTGATTCATAGTTATATTATAAAGAAGGTTGGTATTCATAGAGTTCAACCAGTGCAACTTTAGCTATTTAAGAGCCACTGTTTTCACACAGAAAGCATCCAGTTCTACAACAGTGAGCGGAGAAGCAACATCTACTACACTTTCCATTGCAACTACTAGGAGCTATCTCTTTATAAAAGGTAAAATTTAAAAAGTTATTATTCCCTACCTAGCAAAGATCAAAATTAGTTTAGCTATAATGTAAAGTATGAAATAAATAATCTTTTAGTTCCACATTAAAAGCTGAATTATATATTATTTCTTTTTTAGAATACTATGGAGGATTTTTCTGCTTCTTACACGGATTTAAAGCCAGTCGAAAACAAACAAAAAACATTCAAAACACCCTCCAAAAGAAAAAACTCTAACTCTGTCACAAAAGAAGCAACAATAAAGAGACGAGCTCTTCCAAAACTGGTTTTACCCACAACATCAAACAATATGGAACAAAAAGAATTGCTCACTGATGCTGACAGAGCTCTCAAGATGGCCAAATCTCTCCAAAAATGGAAGGCATGTGATTTGAAAAAGATTGGAGGGTTTCTTACACTAGCATCACTTCCTGTTCCATCAGTTTTGCAAATCGTTTCTATTGAACAGAGTACTGGTGCATACGGAAACTACTACATTCTCACTTATCTTGATAATTCAACTGGAGCGAGTTTTCAAAAAGTTGTTTGCCCAAGTAGAGTAGTTGAAAGCTTCAATGTTGATAACTACCCATTACCTTTCAACATTTTGTACTTGGGTGAGATGGAAAATTCAAAAAAACCAGAGACTACTTACTACAATGTTAAACGTATCAGCACAAAACGCTTAACCACAATGGAAGCTACTGCTGAAGCCGAAAAACTGAGAAAAATGAGTGAAGAAGAACTCAAACTCGCTTACGACATCGAGTATCTCAGCAATTTTAAAGATTGTTCCATTTTTGCTTACATCGAAGTTGTAGAAAGATTCATTCCTTTCCGATTCAATGGAGAAGAATCCATTGTAAATTGCATTCGCTATGTCGCTGAAAAGAATGGAAAAAGAGAGACGAGAACGCTTTTACTACCGATCAGATACAACGAGGAAGCTAAAAGATGTGCACCTGGTGTGATGATTTACAAAGGAAAAAAACAGAGTAAGAATGGAAATCCTATTCCATACCACAATGTTGTCTTCATTTCTTCAACCAACGCTAGTGATTGGGAGCAATATTGCGCACAAACAAATTCCAATGAGGTGCTAACAAAAACGAATAATGAGGATGAAGTTCTTAAGGAATTTCTAGAAAACGAATTACAAGATTTTGATGAACAGCTTGGTGTTGATGGTATGTAAACTCAATATCAAATGCTGACAACAGGTAGTCTCAAGCGGATAATGAATGTATAAAAAAAGCCTGTGTATTGATTAAACATTACAAGTTGTACTGTTTTGTATTACTTACTATTTACTGACTCTAACTATATTATATGGAGAGATTTTCCCTACTTATTATACAATAAATGTATATAATCATATATTGATTCATAGAAAAGTCTAAAGGTTCTCAAGTGATTGACTCACCAAAAGTTCCGGTTTGCAAAACATTTGAAGATCTTCCTATCCCAAGCATTATACGAGTGACTGGTGTGATACATCCATCAAGTAAGGAGAAGTGTAGATATTCTCAAGTTTGCTACCATGATCCTTCAGATATAAATGAACTCGAACCCAAAATACTTTTTTGTCCAGTTGAAATAGCTAAAAACTTCAGCTGTGATGATTACCCCCCTCCGTTTAACGTTGTATATTTGGGTAGAAAGGGAAAACCGAAAAATAAAAGTGTTCTTTGGTATGATGTCAGACGTGTTACCACACCTCATTTGAGGATTTTTTAAGATGCGGTGTAAAGGAAAAGACTTTGCATTGCTTATCATTACAAGACCTGGTGCTTTGTATTACTTAGTCTTTACTGACTCTAGCTATATTATATGGGAAGATTTACCCCTGCTTATTATGTAATAAATGTATATAATTATGTAAAAAATTATCAAAACTTGAATGCCATACATTCAAAATCTATATACCATATAAGTTCAAATTAAGTAAAAAAATAATCAAAACTCAAATGCCACTCAAATGCCACTCAAGTACCCCTCAAATAAAATACAATATAAACTCGGCTTCAAATTAAGTAAAAAAATAATCAAAACTCAAATGCCACTTAAATGTCACTCAAATGCCACTCAAATGAAATACAATATAAACTCGGCGAATTCACCCAACGTCGTAACTCATTGCATAACCCCCAAGATCAAATCCACAAAAAAACACTTGGTAGGGAGATCTGCTCATATATTACTACTTTGGGTCTTCTACCATCAATGTGAATGTCGTTGGTGGTGGAATTGGTGGTTGTAGTGGAGATAGTGTCGGTGTTGTTGGTAGCTGTAGTTGGTTCAATATGGAGCTTAGGAAGTGCTTTGGAGTGTGGCGTCATCATACTTGCAAAAAGTAAAAGAACTTGGTTTAATGATGTACCTATATACTAAAATTATTATTGTTTTAATAAAATATTGTTTTTGTTTAAAAAAACTACGCTTCAAAAAACCTAGATGATTCAATTAACTAAACACAACTAATTATTTTAGCACTTCTTACCTTGATGCTCTCCTAATAGCTGTAGTAGATGTCGCTTCTCCGTTAGCTGTTGTAGAACTGGATGCTTTCTGTGTGAAAACGATGGCTCTTATATAGCTAAAGTTTCACTGATTAAACCCTATGAACACCATCTCGTGTCAATCTCTATGAATCAGCATTTTTTCTCGCGAAGGAAATTCAATGTTTTTGCGGGAATAAATGAATTATTTTCACGCGAATACAAACCAATGCTTTCGCGGGAAAAAAACTTTTATTTTCACGCGAATACAAACCGTTGCTTTCGCGGGAATAAAACTTTTATTTTCACGCGAATACAAACCAATGCTTTCGCGGGAATAAATACTTTATTTTCACGCGAATAGAAAGCAATGCTTTTGCGGGAATAAATAAATTATTTTCACGCGAGTGGAAACCGTTGTTTTGGCGGGAATGAATAATTTATGTTCACGCGAATAGAAACCGTTGCTTTCGCGGGAATACAAGTTTTATTTTCACGCGAATACAAACCAATGCTTTCGCGGGAATAAATAATTTATGTTCACGCGAATAGAAACCGTTGCTTTCTAGGGAATAAAAATTTAATTTTCACGCGAAAACATTGACTTTTATTCGCGGGAAATTAAATCATTTATTCCCGCAAAAGCATTGGTTTGTGTTCGCGTGAAAATAAATTATTTATTCCCGCGAAGGCAACGGTTTATATTCGCGTGAAAATAAATTATTTATTCCTGCGAAAGCAACGGTTTCCATCCGCGTGAAAATAAATTATTTATTCCCGCGAAAGCAACGGTTTGTATTCGCATGAAAATAAAGTATTTATTCCCGCAAAAGCATTGAATTTCCTTCGTGTAAAAAATGCTGATTCATAGAAATTGACACGAGATGGTGTTCATAGGGTTTAACCAGTGCAACTTTAGCTATATAAGAACCTCCGTTTCACACAGAAAGCATCCAGTTCTACAACAGCTAACGGAGAAGCAACATCTACTACAGCTACTAGGAGAGCATCAAGGTAAAAACTTGATAAATTACAGTTTTTACTCATACATTATTTATTATACTAAAACAAGTGGAAAAAATCAATCATCTGTGTTTTTTTTAGATTCAGCCACAAAAAATGGAAATAGTTAACAACACAGAATCAGAAACTCAGCCTAAACCTTTGACTCAAGAGGACTTGATACTTCTACAAAACATATGCAATAAAAAAATTGAAGAGAGAGTGCGAATTATCTCAAACAATTGTAAATTCGTACAAAAAGACTTGATAGAACAGCTAAATAGTTTTCGAACTGAAGCTTTTCTAACATTAAAGCTCTTAGGGAATGATGTTATATCAGACATTCAGAGGTTAGATTATCTCTTACAACAACGACAACATCAACTAGATCAGGTAAACACACCAATTTCTATCGAGTGTGCTCGTAAAGAGCTTGCTCTAAAAAGAAGAAACATACAGCAACAGTCCGCTCAAAGACAAGCTAGAAGAGTAAGGACTCAACAACGTAAGGCGCGACGAGCTACAAAAACATCCGATTAACAGTCAATTTTTGATGATAAGGTAATAATTAATAAGAAAAATACTATTTAGTAAAAGCTTGTAGTTGTTTTACTTTTCTGTTTAATCATTCTATACTAATACATAACTTTTTATTGTGAAGGTGAAGATAATGTATTGGTTGACATTACAAGTTGTAGTAATTTGAATAACTTATTCATATACAATGAAGAGTAGACACCACTCATTGAGATATTGACAATTGTAGATATATAAAAATATATCTGTTTATATATATATATAGACTTGATCTTGAATGCTGATCATATGTAGTCTCAAGTGAATAAATGAAGGTTATAGTACTGTGACCACATAAAAATTACAGGAAATTTTAATAGATATAATGTTTTCTATTACAATTATTTCCCAAATACTGTAAATTTTAACCATATAGAAGACTAATTTGATGATTTTTTTTAAGATGTGTTGTGAAGGAAAAGACTTTGCATTGATTATCATTACAATACCTAGTGCTTTGTATTACTTAGTCTTTACTGACTCTAGCTATATTATATGGGAAGATTTACCCCTACTTATTATGTAATAAATGTATATAATTATATATTGATTCACTTTTAATCAATGTATTTATTCAAGCTAGATATAACTCTTCTCTCCTCTCTCTCTCAAGATGCTATATGTGTTCGAGTTATGTAAACAAATTATCAAAACTCAAATACCATACATTCAAAATCTATATGCCATTTAAGTTCAAATTAAGTAAAAAAATAATCAAAACTCAAATGCCACTTAAATGCCACTCAAATGCCACTCAAATGCCCCTCAAATGAAATACAATATAAACTCGGCGAATTCATTCAACGCCATAATCCATTGCTTCAACCCCGAGCACTCATCCACAAAAAAACACTTGGTAGGGAGATCTGCTCATATATTACTACTCATGAATACAGCGAACAGACAATAATAACATAATCGTCTGTAAACTTTTCAACAACGAAAAACTGTTTTCCCATAAATTGTAGTTTACATGTTTATATATACTCTTATATTTTTGGTTGCCTGTCTATGTCATTGATTGTGTTGGTTATAACTTACTTACTGTACACGTGATTTGTTGATATCATCATTACGTCAATGGTTTTCTGTTCTTCAGCCTATATAAAGACTGAAAGTTTTATTGCTGTGTCCATTTATCCACTTGATGTATTGTCTTGTACATTCACCACTTTTTAGGGATTGCCTACCTAATGCTGAACTTTCACCGACAAATGTGAATATTAAACTAGCACATCGCCTAGTTTTTCTGATGCGAGGGTGCTGTGTATACTGTGAGATTTAGTAGTAACTTGTTAAGTTATCTCTGCCCATACCAGCACTGTGTTCCCTCCTGATGGAGGTAGAATACAGGAGACTAATGGCATTTCATGGAAACCAGACAGAGATTCACTACAACTGATATACCAGAAAAGGCTCTAATGTGCCTGAGTTGAGTACTATATAATAATTGTTGGGTCAGTAAATGATGTTAGCTGCTTTACCAGCTAGGGAGTTGCTAGAACCCAACTCATTGTATGCACAGGAAGGTAGCAGGCTGCAGACAATAGGTGGCACATTGTCAGTTGTGTCTGCGGAGCTTTGCAAGTTTATTTATTGCTTTACTTCACACCTAAGTAGATAAGTCCCCTCTTTCTCTCAGTAACATTACACAAAGTAGAAATACTTTTAATAGAGCGGATAACTTATAGGCAAGTATATGCAGAGGCGTATTAAGTACCCCCGACCCCCCGAACAGTCGGGGGTACAACTCCCAACCCCCTAACGTTAGGGGGTCAAATTTGTCGGGTATTGTTTTGGTTTGCGGGGATTGATTTTCTTCTGATGGTTGCTTGGAGTTATCTTAGCATTACAACATGAAACATAGACCTAGCCCAACTACATGCTTTTACTTGTTTTGTGGATTGACATTGACCCACTCTTGTGATAAAACAATAAAGTTATCAAAAAACTAACAAGGCACATCATTGGCTCATGAACATATGGTTGACCAATCAAATAAATGGATATTCGTGCTTTTGGATAAAAGCTCTACCATAAAGAAATATTTCTTTACATTAATATTAAACAACACGCAAATAAAGCTGCTATGCAACATCTAACAACTGTCTGTATGTGGCTTGGTGGTTAAACTTATTATTACTACTACTGTAACTATTATTATAATGATTGGATTTTCCCCCACTTCACCACTACTATTATTTATGATCATTATTTATTAGATAGTTAGTAGTAGTTGTTATTAATAGTTAATTATTATTATTATTTATTTATTATTACTATTTATAATAACTGTTATAAATAACAGTTAATAATAATTTGAAGCAGTCAAATTATATTATTATTTATTATTATTATAAAATTAAAAAAATGATAAATAAAACATATTAATAATAATAACAATAAATAATCAAAATAATAATAAAACACATAAGTAGTAAGTTAGTAAGTAATAAAATAATAGTAATTATTATTATGTATTATCATCATTAATAAACTACAAAAATTAGAAAAAAGAATAATGATTAGCTAATAAGTAATAATATAGTATGACATTAATAAAACTCAACCCCCTAACATTCATGGTGAACCCTCTAACAGGCAACCCCCTAACAAATTCCTCCAACCCCCTAACAAAAAATTTTCCGCGCTTCGCGCGGATTTATCTAATTTGTTAGGGGGGTTGGATTTTTAACTCAAAACGCCCCTGAGTATATGTATGTCATTTCGTGGTTATTCTTGAGAAATTATTTTAAACATTTCAATTGCATTTTAAAGTGTGTTGTTTTTTCAGTTTAAAATAAAATAAGCCAACCTAAGCCTGACTTACAGATTTTCTTTAAATTATTAGATCTCATGACTTTATAGACAGTTTACTTCAGAAATTCAGACTTCAGCATGTGAGCAGTTTAAATCTCATCAGCGAAAGCAGCAGGGAACCTCTGACCTACATTTAGCTATTGCAACGCTAATTGATATGCAAACTTCACCGTTGGTTAGTATAAGCGATTGTTATAATGTAAAGGAGTTTGCCATGTTCTTCACCGTACAGTGACCGGGTAGAGTACCGGGTTATAAATAAAAGCAAGTGATAAGATTGTTCTATTACTAACCAACTCATTGTCTAGAGAGCGCTACTGTCAGTAGTGTTAACTTATCTATCTGCTGGATAGCACAGAGTTCTGTCAGATTCCGTAGAACCACAGAACAAATTAGGGAGGCAGCCTGCCAGACTAACTACAAACAGCTTTAGTGAGAAACTACTTTATTACAATAAGGATAGCACAATAAAATTGCCAAGAAACCCTTTCAGTACAAATGCATAAACAACTCTGCCGCTGTGGGCTAATGTTCAGACAGTTATAGATTCAGATATGCAAATGTGCAGTTCAAAAATAGATAAGTATGATAGGCTATTAGTAAACTGTCCCATTGTACGCATAAATTTAAATGGCAAAGCACGAATAAGCAGGAATGTTAGTAAAATAAATTGCAACACATTTATTGTACAATATTTGGGGTTCGGCTCAGATTTGTAAGGATGCTAAGTTAGACATGTCAAAATTGATCTTAACAATGGATCAGGAATACTATTTTAGGGTGGGGGGGGGGGGGGTGAACGAGAAGTACTTGAGGTTTGTACGAATGCATATATATATGATTTATGGTCTAACTTGGAGCTGATTGGCTTTTATACAAAATATTTGAAGTATTTAACTCAAAGTATGTTGTGATGCACTCTCCATGTAGAGTTGTTTTCTAGCTACAAAAACTCGCTGCAGCAAAAAAATACAAAAGCTCTATGTAGGCCAGTGTAACTAAAGCCAATGGTCTGTGCAAACAGGAAGCTGTAGCTCCACATTATACCACAAAATGAATTTGCACAATAAAGTCGTAGCTTTTCCATAATGTTTTTTGTTACATATAAACTTCTAAAATCTTCCATGGTTAGTATAAAGTGATTTGCAAGTTTACTTTCTTAATTAAATGGCGAATATTTCAGATTCAATCAACGCCATTGTTGGGCAAGTCATTTCTGCAGCTCGTTGATTTCATCTCAAAGTGTCCTAGAGCATACATTGAAAAATTTGTTGGATGAGTTTGCATATTGTCCCACTTGTGAGAGGACAACTCCATAATAGTTTATGTATTTACATATCAGGAAATAGAAATTTCTGCAAACACCAAGCTCTCTACACAATTACGTTAACTAGTAAGAAAATCTGTGCAAACAAATCAGCTCCTAAAACATTTACTTTATAATTGTACACAAATAGTCACTTGGTCAAGAAAAAGTTACATCGAGGTCAGAACTGGTTGCTCTTTTATGAGTTGCTCTACTTGTGAGAGGGCAACTCCATAATACGCCATGGAACACATTTTAACTTGAAGTTGGAATAAAGTAACTCTGCCTATAAGAAGGTGTTCTACATTATTTATGTGCCAGAAATTTGGTTTTACTTCAGGTTGCCAGAACCTTTCAGTGTCTGTAGTGTAAACAGTTCTTTATCTTTCCTTCAATTAGTTGGCATAGATGTATTTCTTCTCCGTGTCATTTGATGAAAATGGTACTTGGTCAGTTTGCTTTTGCAGGCAACCAATACTGGGGCAAAGAAAACTGTGCATTGATCAACTCCATTACCTGCTGATTGCAGTGAATAAAAAAATGCTGAGTAGCAAGCTTTCAAGTTTTTCTACTATAAAGTTCAAATTAAACAAGCAATGAGATGCATCACTAAAATCCTGTCAACTCATTTGTCACAGAATAAAGTAAAACTTTGAGCAGTTTTGTTACTTCCGTACAACGAATCATATTTATCTATGCTTTCATGTTTTCCTGGAGTAGACTTTTTACAACAGGATTACAGCTACAATCATTTAAGATATTAACATTTGTTGATCAAAAACAAATTTGGCGATGTACAGTTCAGCTGGTTAGTTTTGATCTTCACTACTTGTATGATCGACATGCGCCCATTATATTATGTATTGTAATTATCTCATTGTGTTATTACTTACCATACAGGGAGTGTAATACAAACATTTGAATAACTGACTGGCATATCAAGTCATCAAACTGCCCTGGTATGTACGTGTAGGTAAATTTTTGTTATTTATGGTTTATTCTGTAGTTTTCTTAGCATTTTTATACAGTTTTTAACTAGGTTCAAATTCCCAAACAATTCATAATGATAAGAAAACGATGATGAGCCAAACTTATATTGTGGCGAATTTATAATGGTCTATATTTAAAGTGCCCTCAGCTTAGGAATGGTACCTTTTGAATGCATTCTCAGTAAATCAACAGATATACTGCACAAAACTGGAGTTGTCTATCCAACTTATTGGGCAAATAACTCCAAACTTATACAGCCGATGAGTTTAAAACACCAAATCCTCAGATCAATCTGTTTGCCATTCAGCCTGGTGTCTGTAATGTGGTTTGATCTTTGAAAAGACAAGCAATTACAAATTTTTAGTTTGATGCAAAGAATATAGCCTCAGTTCAAAGGTAAAAAGCCTATGGTGCAAATCATTGGTCCACATTGTGAATGACTTGTATGACATGTAGATGATGGATGGGTAAGCATTGCAACCACATGACTGACGTTGGAGCACATCTGGTTTGTTTATTAAGTATAATACTCCCAGCTTGATCTCGAGAGGCACAAATGTTTGTTTGAACAATGACTTCAATAACTTTGGTGTACCATTTGTAATATCACTTCACTATTATAATGCATACTAGCAGCTTGAACAAGACTATTGAGAAGAACTTTAACGATGAAATATATTTCTGAAAAGCTTACAATATACTCTATAGAAGCACCATAAATGCAGATAAAACCAAATATTTGTAAATAAAAGAATAAACTAAAAGTTATAAAATAGAGCCACAAATATAAAACACTTTCTAGTGAACTCTGTTGCTTTAGTTATTAAATGGCGCTGAGTTTACCCACAGCAGTTGACATACAGACTAAAATATCCTCCAGATCAAATATATACTTATACAATGCAATGCCTGATACAAAACAGTTGTACACTGAAACCATCTCAAGGGGAGACAACTTACAATACAAGCACCAACAATGACTGGGAGTGACAAATCTGACACTGCTGATATATATCAGTACAAAAACTGACTATTCATGGGAGACAACTTCTATGGGCCTATCGAGGTGCAGATCAAAGTTATGTAATACAGGAACTCCCCTCGTACATTGGGTATCAGCTACTAGGCTCATCTTGTTCTTGACAAGCACTTTTTGTAGGTACAGTAATTCCCTAGACTTGAGTAGGTTAGGGTGACAGCTCATTATGTGTACAGCTGTAAGGTGTGGTAACTTGTGTAGTCCAGCGGGCAATGACTGTAGCCTTTTGTTGTTAGACAGCTCCAATAGTGTCAGGCTGAAAACAACAAACAGCATATGAATGATTGTCTATCTCTCACTACATGATCTTACAAAATCAGGTGGTGAGAGACTTCTTCACTCCAAGTATTTAGCCTTCCATCGCAGTAAATGGGTGACTGCTAGTGTTTCTACAGTAAATGTTATTAGTCTATCAGTCAGTGCAATGATTTTTTGTCTCTGATTAGTATTGTTTACATCACGATGAGAACACAAAAACGTACATGCATGTAACTTTGTATATTGGTTACACACATAACCACATACATGTAATTTTGTATATTGGTTACACGCATAACCACATGTAACTTTGTACATCGGTTACACACATAACCACACACATGTAACTTTGTATATTGGTTACACACATAACCACATGTAACTTTGTATATTGGTTACACGCATAACCACATGTAACTTTGTACATCGGTTACACACATAACCACACACATGTAACTTTGTATATTAGTTACACACATAACCACATGTAACTTTGTATATTGGTTACACACATAACCACATGTAACTTTGTGTATTGGTTACACACATAACCACATGTAACTTTGTATATTGGTTACACACATAACCACATGTAACTTTGTATATTGGTTACACACATAACCATGCATATGACTTTTAAAGAAAACTTTATCTTCCTTTAAAAATGATATCGGTGTAGCTGCATATAAAATTGTAGAAACAAGTGAGCTAAGAGAGAGCATTATCATGTACACATGCACATGTATATAGTAGTTGATGACATGATAAAGGCTCGGCTACACACGATGATAATGGGGTCCCGGCAGAGCAGTTTCGCTTTAGCGATGCAACCGGAAGTAGCATGGTCGATCGTATAACTTATCATTAGAAATCACGACTCGCTTGACTATTATTTAGATTTTAGACAGTTTAAGCCATTGATATAACAAAATTTATGCAGTTTAGGAAGCTCAAGAAATCAATATAGCCTTTGAACTATTTTTTTTTTTAATATTTTGTTTCATTCACTTGGTAAAAATTAATTAAATATTATGCTTGTGTGTAGAGCTATAGCTTTGTATTTCGCGGCTCATTGAGCTTGCCAACATAAATTAACGCTCTTGTTATGAGCCAGGTCCTGGCAGAATATTTTGGTGATCTGTCGAGCACGGGCCAAAAACATTGCCGTGGCCGTGTTCACTTGCTATAGGACTGTCTCAATTTCAAATATTTGGCCGCCATTGCATTAGTTGGAATCACCATCAAGTGTGATTATGAAAGCCTCACCCTATCTTGTTTGAAGGAATTGCTAAAAAAAAAAAAATGTACGGACAACTGAACGCAAGAAGGAGCTGATTGACAGGTTATAATTATTATTAGTATAGTAGTAATAATAACGGTTCGTTATTAATTATTGTTGTTGGAACAACTATGAACAACAATAATTATAATAATAATAATTATTATTAATATAATAATAACAATAATTTATTTTATATAGTTACAATTTTATTATCTTTCAATTTCAACTGTTGCGGTTGTTGTTATTTAATTAATTAATATTATTGATATATATTATTTTATAATAATAATAAATTATTATTGTTTTATAATAATAATAAATTACAAGATGACTTATGTTAGCGGCGCATCGTCAGTTCTATACACCTCCAAACCCATCAGCTGCCGTGAATAGAAAAAAAATGCCTTCAGTATCGGATAAAATGAAGCGACTTTCGTTTTAACAGTGCTATCTATGGAAAGCATGCTTCCGGTTCTTTTGATAATAGCTCCGCAGAAAAATCTGCCGGGACCCCATTGACATCAACTCAAAGCTCATGAGTCCATGGAATGTCCGATGTTTGTGAGGTGAAGAGGGTATTACAAGTATTATTAATAAAATAGCTATTTTAGATAATAACAAAACTGAAATGTTGCATTCACTTCTGATAATGAACAATCATTAGACAATTATGAGAAATCATGATAATACTAACTATATAATATAAATAAATAAAAACAATTTTAATTAAAATGATCACAATAATGACCATAAATGCTACAAACATAGAAGTAAATAGTTACAATAATGGTAAAGGAGATTATAGTAATAATAACTATAAATAGTAGTTATAATAATAAAAATGATAAGTATGATAATTAACAATGTTAACAAAAGAGAAAAAATGAAAACCCTTTCGACTCCTGTCCTTCAATAGTCAATTTTTTTTAGGAAAATATCCTTAGAGGACCTATCTGACAAAGCAACAGCTATCAGAAATATATTTCATGAATCTGATGAATTTTATACTAAGGCTGACAGCCACTTGCTGTTGGGCATGAAAAGTTTAAAGATAGACAATTCTCAGTGTCCAAACCCCATTATTTAGCAGGAATAATCATCTGCTCTAATTCTAGGTCCAATACTCCTGATACTCCAATGGTACTTTACATGATATAAGGCAAAGGCAATCCTACAAGTCAGGTGTCGGTACTGGAAACAATGGCTCTCAACAATGGAACTACCAGATTAGCATAGCTAAATAAAATAAATGTAGGCAAGGGCAAATGTTGTATAAAAGTGAAATAACCAGGAGTGCAGAGGCCTTTACAGGAGCTATGCGTTGAAACACAGAGAATAGCAACATAAACAGAACGTAACAATAGCGGACCGCAACCAAAATGTAGATATCAACCAAGGAGCACTCACCCTTGTAGTTTACTGAGGGTTTGAGGTAACTCTGTCACATATACAGAGTCCAACAACAGAGTAGACAACATCTTACACTGCTCCATGGTAGACGGCAGCTCTTCTATCATGTTCTCTGTAATAACGGACAAGTCTAGGCTTGACTGTTTCATTATACGACTTACTGATGCCACCCTGACTACTTTAAATATTTACATAAAGTAATAGTAGTGAAGTGCTTACGGGCTACATCCAGGTAGTTTATAGCCTGCAGATGACCAATGTCAGGATGTATAAAACTCAACTTGTTGTTCCTCAGGCTTAAAAACTGGAGATTTTTCAACTACAACAAAAATTTCAACTGCTTCAAGTCATTTATTATAACTCGATTTACTTTTGGGGGTCAAGGCCGTGGTGAATGCAGGCTTCAGTTATGTTATGAGGATTAAAGCATATCATGTATTAGCCATACATTACCATCAATTTTTCTGCAGTTAACAAAATGTAACTGAAATATTTTTATTTGTGTCTCTAACATTAAAATTAATAATTTAGTATATAGTATTGATATATATTTTTGTTAAATTATTTACCATTTGCAGTTAATTTATTTGCTATTTTTTTTAGTAAAATTACATTATTCAATTATGGATTATGCGTGACACTTGAAAAAAAATTATACATAAAAATAAACTGTATTGATGATTTATCATAATCATAAGTTTCCAGTCAGAGCTCTTGAGAAAAAATACATAAATGAAATTTAATAATTTATAATATTATAATGTTACTAAAGCTACTATTACTAACATTGCTATTGTTGCTGTGCTGTAGTGGTTGCTATTGTCAACTTTCAATTATCCTTATAATTTCATCCAGTTATTCAAATTGAAACAATTATTGAATTTAGTAAACAACATTCCCATTATTATTTATTTCGATCAGTCTAATAAGTTATTATTAACAACTTATGGCTATCACATTATTAATACTTTTCACTACTACTTTTCATCAGCTACTTTCATTGCTGCTTGCTCTTTTATGATTAATATTATACTAAAAGCTCGGTTCAAAATAGTGTTACAGGTGTTAAATATAATCACAAAAACTGACTACCAAATGTTTCATTCACAGTTTTAATTAACAACAAAATATGGATCATCATATTATCATTGTATAATTATTGTTTAATAATATTGTCATGTGATTTCATTATTACCACAATGTTGCTTTTATATCTTTTCCTACTGGTTACTTTCTATAGTTCCTGTCAAAGTATGAATTATTGGCCAAGTTGCAATAAAATATGATGAGCCCCATGGAAGGAATGTGCCAGAGGAAGTGGCAATCACAGGCGGAGGTGACCTTGGGAAAAGGCAGCCTTGGGAGGCAGCGACTTTGGGAAGAGGCGATCATGGAAGGATGAGACTGTGGGAAGAGGGGTCAGAGAAGAACAGCAAAATTTTGACTGTATATATTCATTCATTGGTGTGTATGATGGGTAGGCCAGCTAGAATACACATACTGCTATATGCTATATGTAACACAGTATGAACATATAACAATAATTCTTATCTTGTGCAACATATACATATTACACTAGAAATAAATCGGACCTTGAACAATGTAACTGGAACATCAGATAGTCTGTTGCTGGCCAGATTCAGATATCTCAGAGAACACAGTTGATGCGCACTTGAAGGGAATGCCATGAGCCCATTGTAACTGATGTCAAGTTGTATCAAGTTTTTTAAGAAACAAATAGCCTCAGGTAACCTGCAGGTAGAGTATATAATGCAGCACACTTACATGGGGCTGTGAGAAAACTTGGGAGAAAAATTGAAGCACGCTGCAAAACATGACTTTTGCAAAGCTGCCATTTAAAATTAAGCATAGGAGTGTTAGACAGTACAGTTGTAGAAAAAGTCATCTGCAATAAACAGTAACAAAGAAATAGTACGCTAAGCAGAAAATGAATAGTACAGAATTAAAAACAAATAGCGGTAGAAACCAACCAATGAACAAAATAGTACTGACCTAACAATAAATGAATAGTACTAACTTAACAATAAATACATAGTACTTACCTAACAATAAATAAATAGTACTTAGTTAACAATAAATAAATAGTAGTTACCTAACAATAAATAAATAGTACTTACCTTACAATAAATAGTTTTTACTTCCAACAACAACTAAATGGTATTTACCTATCAAGGAAAGTGTGGCACTGTCGAGTCTTCATATTAAAAGAGCAGAGATCCAGTTGTTTGAGATTCACTAGTTGTCTGATGTCTGCGCTGACTGCGCGTAGACTGTGAGCTCTCATTATGAGTCTAGTTATGTTCTTGCTAGTAAACAGCTCGGCTGGCATCTCTGGACACCCGTAGTATGTCAAGTCTATCAACATGATGAACTATCACTCCCTCTGCTAACAGAAACAAAACATGCAATGAGAAGAAAGGAACTGGTTCTTAGAGCTCATGTACATTTGTTATTTTAACTTTGGTGTTTAAAAATTTCTTATTTTCACATAAAAACATTACTTCTTTCAACAAAATCTTTCAAAAATTTATCAACTGACATGATTTATTATTTTTTCAAATTTTTTTGCCAGGAAGGAAATGCTCCCTCAGTACAACAATATATTTCTATATTCGGAGTAAAATCTATTTAAAAGAGCTCCGATTAAATAGGTCTTCAGTCCACTCAAAAGTGGTATTTTTGCTGTAGTAAACACTGAACAGTCAAATTTCATCAAACTAATTAAAAAGTTATTTTCTATTATTTATTCAATTGTTTATTATAACTGCTAATATATAACCTAAACATGTTACTAAACAAATAATTTTAGAGACTGTATTTAACTATTGTT
Source organism: Cryptosula pallasiana (assembly GCA_945261195.1). Taxonomy (NCBI): domain Eukaryota; kingdom Metazoa; phylum Bryozoa; class Gymnolaemata; order Cheilostomatida; family Cryptosulidae; genus Cryptosula; species Cryptosula pallasiana. The sequence continues at coordinate 45,184,621 of OX183131.1, read as the reverse complement.
TATATAGTTGATTATTTTGCTCTATGTCTATTGATCTGCGTCTGCTGTACATACATGTAATATGCGTCGAAGCTGGAAAAAAATGAGGGCAATCGTTTTTGGTTCTAAAGCCATGTGCTTTACAAAACTTTCAAAACAGTTCAAATTATTTTAAAACAGTTCTGACTGTTTCTAAAGTGTTTATATGGTTTGCATACGTTCAACCTTTTTCAAAAAAAGGCTGAATAACTTGTACACCGAATACACAATTTCTAAAACTCAATGGTTGTTGAACAGGCAAGAATTACAGTTATACTACATGAAATCTTGCAACTGCCTAGGCCAACAATGAATTTATTTCAATCGATGAGCCTGTTTGCAGATTCTGTTTTTTTGGCTATATTCCTACAATTACCTAATTACTTTCGATGTAAAAGAGACTTCTTAAACAGGATCGACTATACTCATACTGTGTTGAAAGCAAAAGCGGCCCAGTAGCTAAATGCTCACTGGCTAATAACAGTAATTTTAGTATTACATAGGTTTCAAGGACGTCATAATATCACTGCAATATATAAGAATGTTTTTCAACCAGATATCAAATGCTGGTGTAAAAACCAAGCTGCCACACGGCTTGTGATGGATGGATTGACTTAAAATTTGTGGTGGGCACACAAAAGACATTGGAGAATATGATGTTGTGTTAGCTATTCGATGTCAGACCATCCCCAAACCAAACCTTCAAACAACTTGTCATTAGTTATTGGCTTTTTGATTTTAATTTTACAATATTTCATGGTCAGAATATGAAATGTCAGAACACAAAAATAGAAATATGAACAAACAGATTCATCATGCGTCATCATATGAAATATGACTTGGCACAACCAAAGCTTAGCTATTACATAATTATAATCGTAATAAGTAACAACAACTGCTACTGCTACTACTACTAGTACTGCTGCTACTTAAATGTAACAACTGCAATAGTTACTAACACTTGAGTTGGTTATCGTTATTAAACAGCGATAATAATTTACTATGTTTTCAAAATTGATAATGATAATAAAATTATTACTAACATCATTTGGTATGTTTGAGGTAGTTGAGTATTAACCTGGAGCTACTTAACAAGTAGTGCTATAAAGCTACTACAAAGTACGAGTATGTTATGCTAGTAGTAGGTTATGTTGAATGTATAAAAAGAAAAGCAACAGTTTACCTATGACTCATTCACTATACTTTTATTTGCGTAAACTTGATGGCATTGTACACTTATGTTTTATTTCGTTTTTACAGTGAAAGTATTCCACAAGTTTATCACCTTGCATGGGTTCATTAAGCCAAAGCCAACAACCATTTGTGCATGGTCTATGAATGTGTACCACAATATCTAAAGTGGTAGTCAAGAAAGTTCACAAGTAAGTTAAGGTTGGCCATATACTTGTTATTGCATTGGAAATAGTTCACAAGTTTATCACCTGGTATGGACTCATTAAGCCAGGACCCATCAACCACCTGAGGAGGGTATATGATAGAGCTAACACAGAATTTAATGTGGTAGACAAGACATTTCACAAGTCTGTTAATGATCTTCATAGACTTAGAGCAGAGCATGAGTTCTACTACGGAGGCCTGAGAATCATAACACAGACTAACTACTTATTTGTTGACCTCCATGTACCACTACTACCAGCGCCACCACTAAAACCAAAACTGCTACCACCAAAATTAATAACACCACAACTATCAACACCACTAACTGCTGCCAGCGCTACTGCTTTTGTCACTATTCAAGGACGGAAAAAACTTGGTTCTTATGAAAGGACCTAGTAAATCGAGTTTTTAGGTTTAAACCTGTTTTATGGTCTAGATAGTTTGAGTGCCGCCAACACTATACATTTGGCTGGCTGAATGATTAAAATGATAACAATCGATATGCAACAATTAGCTTGCTACAAAGGTTTAATGCTTATTTTCAAACAAGACAACTCAGTGGCAGAGAAAAGCATTATATTCAAACAATTGTCGGAATAGAACTACATCGTACAACAGAACTACATCAAATAGAAAAGTCTATTGGCTAACTGCCACAGCGACATGGCATTACCATAGCGGGACACAAGATCATTGATATTTATGAGGTATTTTTGCATTGGACAAATGGTAAATGACTATTTCCTAAATTTTTAGCGCCGAGTCAATTTTGCAGTTGAGAGTGTACCATTCCAAATTTGAACTTAGAAACATATCTATATATAATACATTATTGGCATCATTATCCTTTCATAAAAATGTTTTTCATAAAATTCCATAGCTGGACGAAAAAAAACAAACAATTAGCAAAAAAGTGAACACAGAAAAAAGAAATTTACGCAACCACGGTTTACTTAAAATAATTATCCATTTGTATTTAAAAGGTATTCAAATAGGTTTGATTTGAAAACAGAGAGGGTTTGTCTTTTTATCAGAGATGTAGGTAGTTGGTTGAATGTGGGAGATAAATATGTTCCTAATGCAGCTTGTGTGTTGGTATAAAGTTTCTTGAAGTTACGGAAATTAAAATTGCAATTACGACTAGTGGTAAAATAAACAGAAATAAAGCTGGGAACAATATTATTAGGCATTTTAAAACCAGAGATTGCTGTAAAATACTGATTTTGGTGATAGTAACAGCTGAATCAAAGTGGCGATATCATTAATTCTAACTATTGAAAGAAGAATGGTATCAACTTTTGCTATTAATCGGAAAGATTTTTCTGTAATGAGAATAACCATTTTGACAAGTACTAAAGAGATGGATTGTGATAAACAAATATACAATAAACCAGGTGATAGAATATAAATTGATAGTGAGATGTTTTTGTTGAAATGTTACTAACACAGTTCCATAATAGCTGTAGGATTTTTATGTTTTTACGAAGTTTTATCTCAGTTTCCAAGATATGGCCATCCCAAGTGAGTCTATCATCTATCATAAAACTATGGTGGCTCAGAACGCTTTGTGTTTTGCGTTTTAAAGCGTCTGAACGCTTTCCAAACCGTTTGAACAAATTTGAAATGGTCTAAACTTTTGCAAAACTTCTGAACGCTTTGTGAAATCGTTCGTGGACTTGGAAAATCCAAACCGATTTGCTGGTTCGCTCTATTGATCATAAATCTACATCACATTTATGATTGATAAATGTTTTTACTAAAGAGTTGAATTTTCTTTAAATAAATAAAATGTTTTTGTTTATTAAATATTATTTGTTTTAACTTGTCTTAAATAATAAATACAACCCAATTATAAATTTAAATAAATAAAAATTTCTAGATTATACTCAACAACACTTTTATACAGTTAATTAATTTGCTCTATGTCTTTTGATCTATGTCTATGTTGATAAAGTTGTATAGAGACTATAAATAAAATGATGACGTCGCTTGTGGTTCGAAATCCATGGGCTTTGCAAACTTTTCCAAAGAATTCAAAATAGTTTAGACTATTTTAAAACAGTGCAGACTATTTCAAAATAGTTCATACGGTTTGTAAATAGTTCATACTCTTTCTAAAGCATCCATACGGTTTGTAATTTTCTGAATCATCTGAATCATTTCTAAGCCGTCTGAATTATTTGCAAAACATCTATACCGTTTGCCGAATTTACGATCGTTAGACAGGAAATACAGTTTTATAGCATGAATGCTCAACTGCTGAGGCCGGCGATTAATTCATCATAGCCAAAAGCCCTTTTTAGACATAGTTTCTTGGGCTAATTGACTACAATTTCCCAATTATTTTCAATGTAAAAGACGCTTTGCAAACCATCTGGACTATTTCAAATCCGTTCATACGCTGTGAAAACGAAACCGTCTAACGTTATGAGCCACCATATAGAACACAAAAGTTTTGTTTTGTTTTTGCTCATCAAGTTTTTTCCTTCACAATTGATAACGAATCTTTGTCAACTATGATGATAATTAAACAAAATAAAATATCAATTATTACTATTGATAACCATTCCATTTTCAACGCACCATTTGGAGATCTTTGTCAAATCGTCATTGTAATTATAGTTTAATGTGGAGATGCTACTCTTTGATGATAAAAATGTAATATCATCAGCAAACGCTAAAGGTTTAGACGTTAAAGATAACTTGAGTAAATCATCGATATATAAAACAAATAGGGTTGGTGCTAAAGTTGATCCTTAGGGACACCAATATGGACAGGTAAAGTTTGTGAAACGCTGTCTCCTATTTTCACCAGTTGACATTGTTCCTTTAACAGTGATTTAACAATGGAAGATGGTGTTCCATTAACACCACAATGTGTGAGTTTTAGAAGAAGAGTCTTATAGCCAGAGCAATCAAAAAAAATTAAAATCCAAAAACAGTAAGAGAGTAATCTAATTTTTCAATTTTATATCTTGACACTCCGCAACTATTTTGTGAACAGTATCAACAAATGAAATTCCAGGTGCACAAAATAAACTGTGGATGGCAGCTAACAAAATATTGTTTGATCTGTATTGACTATATTTTTTCATAAAAGACTACCAGCTGAGGCCAGATGCTTATATCAAACTTCTGAATGTTGCGGCTGTTCCCAGAGCCGTATATTTAGAGATCTATGTCGTCTATAGGTCACGAATTGTTGCGTAAAAATGCGTGAGTTCACAAATCTCGCCATTTCTAATTCATTTACTGGCAGACTTACTGTAATTCCTATAGCAGCTTTTAAGCTCAATTGTTAATTATGCTTTGATATGGGAGTTTTAATGATTTCATCTCCACCAGACCATAACTTAACTCGCGAGCTAAGGCAGGTGTTGCATTAAATCGTTTAAACTTTTATGGCGAGTTATTTTGTTATTACATTGTGGAAGACGTCCTTTGGCTCTGGCTCATATTACAATGCATCAATATTTTAATAAGTTTTTGATCGGTATAAATTGTTTTCACTGATGCCTTGAAATTGTAGTGTAAATCTTACATTTTGCAAACATTGTCATAGTTTTAAATTGACGAGGAATGTTACAAGTAACTAACTTGATAATAGTTCCTGTGAAAACAGCATTAATCGTCCCCAGAGAAATAAAAAAACCGGATTGCTCAATATCACAGTCAAGATCCAAACCGCAGTCATTGAGAATGGCTTCACGAAAGTCGATATTGTCGAAATTTTCATGTTTGTAATTATCACAACTAGTTTTAGATAAAAGGAAAGCCTTAGATAAAGCATAGTTTTTTTGCAAGCATATGTTGTTTAATGCATTGAATAGCAGAAAATTTGTCAACTGTCGATTGCACCCTATTAAAATAATATAATCAACAAGTTATCTGCTCTTGTGACAGAATTTTTTCAAGTGCATTCACTACAATGCCTGAGTAACCTAACTCGGGTGTTTTTAATTATTGAGTGTGTTTAATCTAGAAATATGAATACGACAAGTTCCCGCTGTCTAAATAGTTGTTTGGCTAGATAAAAAAATGCAGCTGATTTCAGTAAAACAATCAGTAATCATTGTTGACTTTATTTTGAAGGATCATTGCTATTAATCGATAAAAAAATAGACCAACAGAGAAAAGTTTTAAAAATTAAACAGAACAAGCTTACTAATGTTTTGTTATGGTTAGCATCAAAACAATAATAACAACAATAGTACACAAATTTCAATTAAACGTTTGTTGAAATTATAATTAAGTTAAATTTTTAATGATTAATAACTGTAGTTCATGTTGTCATCCTTATTAAAATTTATTCACAATGCAAGTCAAGTGAAAGAAATGTCTGGAAACCGTATTAGTTTCATATTATTGGTTGCAATACCATTTATTAGTATTATTGCACCTATATTTATAGTCTCCTAAGGCATAATCAGGCAATTCAATATAATCTTCAATTAAATGGGTTTTTCTTGGCCCTTAAGCATCGATTTATGCAAGTTTTACTGTATTATAGTGTAATAATAATTTATTAGTATTATTGTACAGGAATTTAGAGTGTGACTGTTGGTAGCTTTCCACCTGTACAGTTGTCCCCACCATGCAGTGAATTGACTTGTGCTGTGTAATGCTTGCCTTGTATGTTTGCAGGTACTAGGTCGACAGACTAAATCAATTCGGTCAGAATTTGCAGTGTTGTAAGCCCGTGAGCTGTACACAGTGAGGAGTCAGTATGACCGCCGCACTTTCCACTGATTTACTGGTCGAAAAAAGTAGTGGAGTCGGGTCGAGCTATCAGCTTGAACAATCGTTCTAGTATCACTCGCCCGCAGGTCGTATGCAGTGAGAGTCAGTTCGACCGAACACTTTCTACTATCTATTGCTCGTACTGATAGTCGACTTGCCCAAGTAGCTGTTATTGTTGTTATCTGCTGCTTGTGTGTAGTTGCCTTATTCTGTGCGGTAAGAGAAACATCAGCTTGAGTGAGAGTCAGGTTTACTCTGATTTTATTAACAGTTACACAACGTTTTAAACAAGACATAGATACGGTTGTATGCACATGAAAAATAGAACAATAGGTAAGCCCCGCCTAGTGGGGTTGATTGGCTATGAGATTGTCTATGGGTGGTTCTTAGTGACATGGCTGATTGCACGTAGCTAGTATGCGTTTGTTTACAGTAGACAATGTCATGTAATAATGTTTATGAAATAGATAAATAGAAATAGTGAGTAAATAGAACAGGTAGGAATGTTACTGTGGCGTTACATAGTGTTTATTGTCCGACGTTCCCAACATTATTATAATAACTTTTATGATTATTATTTATTTGTATTTATTATAATAATTGTGTTGGGCGACCATCGCCATCTCCAACATCAACGGCTATCACTATTACTATTTATTATAGATTATTATTATTGCTATTACCAAATATAAAATTTTTACTGCCGTATCGTCATTAGTATTTTTATGATCATCTATTGGTTATTAAGTTGAATGATGATCATCATGAAACTTAACTACCAATGGTTGATTAATAAACTTTTCTCATTATTATAATAAGGAGAATTGATGATAATTTTTATTAGTATCATTGTTATTTAATTACCCATATTAAAGTTATGATAATGATATGGATATATATCAGTTATAAATGGTTGATAAAATAAACAGCTATCCATTTATATTATAAATTGGTAATACATTAATATAATTATTTTTTATCAAACTTTTAATAATAAAACGTAGTTTACGTTTTTTGCACTACCAGATGACTTCAAGATGATTGCATTATCGTCGGACATTGTTTTACTACAATTTATTTTTAAAAAAAATGAATTGAGATTAACAATGAAATGACATGAGCCCAAAAATAAATAAAAATGCATACTAGTGCATTTTATGTATAATACTGTTTCACAAATATAGATTATCAAAGCTGTGACTGGTGAAAAAAATTGGCAAATGTGTCCATTGTCATCATGTAATAGCCTAATGCTACATGTACGTCTACCGATTACGTACAGATTAGCCCTTACCGACTGGAGATGACGTCAAGGAGTTTCCCATATTTTTTTCTCTACTTGCAATTTGTTAAATCACTCACTAGGTATAATATGGAAGCTCCAGCCCAACACAACCACCACCCACTGTGGCCACTCCAAAGCTGTCTTCCTAGCTTTCTAATTCCCTCCAGCTATCCACAATCCTTTAGCTACCCTTAACCTTCACTGATCCAATAACTACACAATGCACGAATATAACACCATTCCAGGTGTTATACATTTGCCAACATTTGAGGTATATGTATATTTTTCTTGCAATATGCTGTGCATTTTTTTTATTGGAAGTTGCATGATCCATTGTTACCTTGGCAACTTTTAAATGGATTTCATTGGATGATTGATTTAGTAGAAGTTTTTTGTGCTGGTTTGTTAACCGAAGTTAAAGGGATTGCTTCGGCGATCAAATGATCCCCAGTGCAAAGATTGTAATATACATTAACTACCTTCTTTAGCCCATAGCTTGATCAGCCATGCTTTGCTTTGAACTTTTTATTAGACCTCAGTTTATTTTCGGCTCATTATTAATAATATTTACTATTATCAGTCATTAATTATTTTGAAGCCAGCACCAACAAAGACTGGTTTAAAAAATAAAAATAAATTATTATTATCATTTGTATAATATTATTTTCACCATAATTATTAATTATGCTCAGGAGTTATGCTTCATGTACATATAGCGATCGTGCTAGCGATTTTGCTTAGCGATTGGGGAAGTCCCTCCCCCAAATTGCGCAATTTTTCACTAATGCCAATTCTTCAGCGATGCCGGTCAAGCTCGCTGTTATAAAGCATAGTCTTCAGTTTATTGTAGGATCGTTGATAGATCGGAGCGCTGAACATGACAAGACCATATTGGAAACAATCAAAGAATCCGCTAGCGATTTTTTGATCTCGATCAAAACCTGACGATAACCTCAAATAAAATGCTTGAGATTGCTTAGCGATTTTTAGGAAACAGGAGCTGCAAAATCACGCAATCGCTAAGGAAATCGCTTAGTAATCGCTATATGTACACAGGGTTTTAGTGTTGATCAGATTATCCTTATCCAATTATTAAATGTTATATTTGGTATCCCCCATACGATACAAAGCACAGAATTTTTTTTGCTTTGTGATTCTTCATATCTACTACCAACAATAACTACTGACAATATAGTTATTATGGTGAGCGTAATAATAATAACAACAATACACTAAATAACATTATACAAATAATAATAATGTTTGTAATTTTTAAACCTGCCTTAGTGGGTGCTGGCTTCAAAATAATTAACAACTGATGACGAGAATAAATACCAATAATAAGAGCCGAAAATAAACTGACGTCTAATAAAAAGTTCAAAGCAAAACAGCTGATAAATCAGCCTATGGGCCAAAGAGGGTAATTAATGTATAATACAATCTTTGCACCGGCAACCATTTGGTCGCCGAAGCAATCACGTTTAGATAAAGCCGCGTTTACACTAGGCGAATCCGATTCCTTTGAAGATTGCTGGCTGCATCTCGGCCTGAAGACTGGCGCTGTTTCCGATGGAGATGCAGGGTTGTCAGAGGCTGAGACGCAGCAACCCAGCAGTGTTGGGTTCAAGCGACAAGTCGCAGCGTCTTGATAGCCACGTGACACAGTTCAACCAGTTGAGTTGCTCTACATAGTGGCTCCAATAGTTCGTTTATTATAGCATAGATATAATGTAAACAATGATTGTTATAAGATCGTAAGGTTATTATTAAATAATTAATTATTAGCAGCATTGCTGACATGTGGGTTTATTATTTTTCTTATCAAAAGAACTAGACTATGTATGTTCAACAATAATAAATGATTCATATTCAGAGTAGTTATCATTATTATTTCGGATACAAACACAAGAGGAACGTTAGATTTTCTTCAAATTATTATTTGATTTCAGTGAGTGGCATCATTATTTATAGATGAGTAAAAAAAATCATATTCTAGGTAAATAAAAAACCCACAAGACGCGTAGAAAACTACTGCCGGGTAAAAAACTGGTAATAATTAAATAACTCATCAATCCAACTGCGTGAGCAGGAACGCAATAAATTATTTTAGATAAGATGGTTGGGCAACTCCAAAGTCGCAGAACTAGAAAATTTAGGGTCTTGCAGCAGTGTAAATGCAACATGCATCTGCGCCTCCGACAATCACTAAGTCGGAGTCGGAGACACCTAGTGTAAACGCGGCTTTAGGCCAACAAATTGGCACAAAAAACCCTGCCCACTAAACCAATCATCAAATGAAATCCATTTAGAAGTTGCCAGGATAACAATGGGGCATGCAACTCCCAATAAAAAAACACACAGCATATTTCAAGCAAAATACATGTATGCCTCAAATGTTGGTCTAAGACTTGGGTTAATGATGTAGATACATCAACTAATATGAATTTGCGACAAAGATTTGTTTTAAATAATAAGCGAGTTTCCAAATATATGAATGAAATTGATGAGATACACAGTATATCATTGCTTATGTGGTAAATAATGTTTTGGTGGTTCACTATATTTACCATCATGTGGTGTTGTTAGGATCATTTTGAGGATGACACAATTGAGGAGGTACAGAAAAACGGAACACTTATGCTTCGATACAATTCTTTGTTGACGTGAATTGCTCACAAGTCATTGCGTGGAGACAACCGCTGAAGTCCCTGAAAATATCCGTTGAGCTGTTGAGACGTATGGACTTGATGCTGATACAGGTCATGCAACAAAAAACGTGACCTATTTTTTAGTTGCTAGTAGTTGGTATATATAGAATGTTGCATCCATAGTGAGTAGTTTGTATATTTCTACCATTTCCAATGCTGCTGTCTCTCAAGCTAGTTTGAAGGAATACCCTGTTGTTGTTTTATTTTGGGATATGTAGGATATCTTCAGCATCTACCTTGCTGCTGAGTTGATACCTTAATAGTTGGAGCCAGTTATCAGGAAGCTTGGTTGCCAAAGTCAGATTGTGATTGATGGATGCCATGAAACCTCCGCTTTCCTCACTGTCACGTTAGTTATGTTACTAGTCATGTACTAAAACTAATATGAAAACTAAAGCTATAGTGAAGTATGTCACAGTTTGACTGCCGTTTTCTGCTCACTTGACTCCGTGATATTACGGATGGATATTAAATCATAAAACTTGTTTCAAGTTTTTTACAACTTGGGGTGTATCATGGTAGCATAGCTGGCTCGTTTCTGTGTACTATTATCATATTGTATTCTGTTTTACTAAACACTATTTTGTTTTACTACATAATGTTTTCTCTTATTACATAGTATTTTGGTGCAACAATATAAAATTGATTTCATTGGCTCAGGACTCTCACTCCAGCTAATTTTTTTTTGTGTGACCATACATGTATATGCTGCATCAGTAAGACCAAATATATTCTAAAATTATTGCAAAATATAAGAACTGGGTGATTATTTCTGTCACCTAGCATCCTTATTATGACTGATCTATAATTGCTGAAGCAACACTTGGATTAAAAATGGCGCCTTGAAATAACATGGCACAACTCGCTCACTATTTAGCTGTGGCTGTTCCTACTGTATTTCCAGAATTTCCTGCCCGTCTTCAGGTATGTTTTTCTAAAAACAGATGATTTCATTATTTGTGACTAACTACACACAACCTGCCATGTGAACACCAGTGTTACTCTTTTATACCATATATTCAATCGTAGAAAGTAACATTCAACAGGAGTGTTGAACTGTCATTGAAATCTTATGTACAGATGCTAATTGAACCAGAAGAATATTTTCTGCCATTGAAATCAAAGAGCACTGATTGTAACCTAGAAATAAAAAAAAAACTATCCGCTTAACCATTTATTGAGATAAATAGTCTTGTGCCACATCATGCTAATTGACTTTACATTTAGTTGCATTCATAATCTATATGTACAATTGCATGAACAGAAGTGCTCGAAAATGCTTTTTTATTCCTTGATTAGTAAAAAAAAACCGGGTTAGCAGCATTGTCAAAGAAGGGCAAGCGACTGCGGCTGCTTGTGTGATGCCAGCAGGAGAGATGATAGTTGAAAACATCTTGTGCAGGTCAGTGTTAGAAGTCAGGCGTATGAGTATTTTGTTGTTACTAAGATGAACTTCCATGGTCATGCATAATGGAGCGACCAATTACACATTTATAGATAGCTTTTAACCACTGTGACACTGCAAGGAGTTATTTTCATCTTACATATTTTTACATTAGTATAATTACATTAGTCAGTTGTGATTAGCATGTTGCTGTATGTAAAATAAATACAAGTTCTGCTAGCTTACAAACTGCAATATACTATTACACTAACACTAGTGAATGCACTTTAATACAGGACAATATCAGTTCTACTTGTGAAGTTTTGTAAAATTAAAAGGCCCGGAAAAGTATCATTATTCAATTATTTAATGGCTATTCAATAAATCAGAAGTTGATGGTATTAGTATGAATATAACAAAAGTCAAATTAGAAGTTTGATTGGTGGATTATTTCATTGTAATAGCAGCTTCTATGCATCAACGTGAGTTTGCAAAATGGTGGCGCCCATATTAGTGTCGTGATCATTCGTAACACATGATTGCAGAAGAAGATAGAGACGATGCGCCCTGCAGTAACTGATCGCTCTAACCTATGGCTTTCGAACTGTTCAAAGAAAACGCTCGGTTAATACAATAATTGTTACAGGTTGCATAGTTTTTACTTTTTTTCAACAAACTCTTGAAGCCTCCTTCGTGGACTTTCCCAACATTTACTGTGGGCCAATATGAGTTGCCCACAATGTTAAAGCAGAGATGAGTATCCTGTGTCGCCCCCGTAAACTATGACTTGCTAACTATGAGACTCAGGTGATCACAAGAAATTTTGGGTGACACGCTATTTGCAAGCTCAAATTTTGGCAACATGCTGTTGCTGCTTCTCATGTAGTCATTTGATTGCAATAAAAAGGTGAGTATCAACAGCCCAGAGGATTTACTTTTTGATAATTTCTTGGTGGAGTGCTGCCCAAATAATTTTTGCGTTAGCAGTCCAGCAAGTGAAGGCAGATTTCTCAGACCATGTATTACCTTCCAAACACCAACAATAAAACACAACATGAGTTCCTACAAGTTACCCAAACCAAACCAATTTTATGCAGTAGGCTTGTGTAGCCTACCATATTCCACTGTATTCACCATACATAACACACAAACCAACACATGTGCATGATCAGTAGTCAGGCTTGGCTGGTCCTCCCTAAATGGAAAACCAAGCAATGTAAAGTTCGATGCAATGTACTTGCAACCCCCTGTTCAACGGATTGATTAAATGTGGGCTAATATTTTTAGTTAGCATCAGTGAAGTTACTCCCACATACTAATGCTCGACAGGTGGACACAAACTATTGTTAAGAAAATCAAACAGAAATTACTATAAAGTACTATAAATATTTTTGGTTTAAAATTATCTTTTTTAGAACAATATTGCTTCAGTTTAAATAATTATAATAATACTACGATGAATAAATTGGGCTAGCTAAAAAAGTCAACCAACAAACCATAAATAATCAAACAGCAAGAAAAAACCATCATAGTGTACCACGTGCCTGGTCAAATTCATTAGTATTTGAAAATGTCGAATGAAATTTTGATGAGCACCGTAAGGGAGAGTTGAATATTTTTGGAACTAAAGTTGCTATCACAAAATTGAAGTTATCACCCGATTGCCAATCAAAGTTCAAATAATCTGGCCAATACCAATTCATTCAAAATTCAATGTTAACGGTAGTAACACATGATCAAAATGTTCAAATTTCATCACAAACTTGTCGAGCCCTGAAATGCGATCTTGAAATATAAAGGTTATTGAATTATTCAAAAATATATTTTCCATTCAGAGGTGGAACATTTTAAGGTAAATGGTTCACTGATTCATATTTCAATCGTCTTTTTCATACTTAATTTCAATCGTCAATAGGCCATGGCAACATATTTGGGGTATGCGGGCGACGGAACATCCCCTTCCCCCCACCCCAATGATACTCGTTTACTAGGGTTGATAAAATTTATTTCCTGGTTGACTGCCAGTCTCTGCGCATCTACATTGTTTATGTCCTTCTGTAGTTCATAATGGAATGAGTTTTGCTATAAATTACAATTTTTCAAAGCATCTTTAAACTTGATAGTGCTAACTAGCAAAAATATGTTCATCTTTTATAGTTCAGTTAATTATCAACTATTATTCAATGAAAAAAAATAATATCATTGATTTAAAATCAGAAAACTTTTTCATTCATCTTCTTGTCTTATTCCCGTATAATATGTAAAAGAAATGTGAAACAAAAAACTTTTGAATTAGACTGCTTGCACAAATTTTTCCATGGTTTCACGAAACATTGGAAATTCATACAGGCAGATCCGTCGAGTGTGATGCTATATAAAACAATCGTATGGGCCTTGCTCAGTCGTTGGGTAGTAATGGTTGACAAAATCTGTCACATTGTAATAATATTAAGTGTTGTACTTTCATAATTTACATCAAAAGATAGAGACCATGACAAGAACAGCACAGCCACAGATGAAGATGATTCTTTTCTATATTTTTTCGGCTATAAAAATAGAGGAAATAACAGCCTATTTTTAAATTGTTTTATAATTATTATACTACCATTTTTCAATAGTTTTCAAACATGTATTGTAAGTGCTGTTGAGTCTGCCATCTGATGAAAAATATATGTTATGTTACAAATGAAAATAAAATTTACTCTTTTATTTCAATGAATGAGGTAATCGTCTATTTTTCACAACCAATTTTAACAAATCTTTACGTAAGTAAAAACTGGACAGCTCAGGGCACCGTTGTCAATAGGTACGAAACAACCTATGAATCTAATAGTCAAAAATATTCAGGTTTACCATATGCCCCGCACTGAGCATTGAATATTTGGTAACAAACTAGCGTATCCAACCAAATCACAGAACAAATCCCATAAAACAGTCATCAGCATATTTTAGAAACACTGATTTTCAACCATGAAAAAGCCACCAAAATTAATGATATGGTGCAGCCATACCAAAATAAATTTTTCAAAATAATAAACCATTGATTTTCTCGGAAGTTCATCGTGACACTGGGAAAATAATTGTTTTAACAAAGCATTTCAGATGTTAATTGCCAGTTCTAGATCAAAGCCTTGGTGTTCGCGTAATGTAAAACTACTCCGGCAAGTTACTGGCTATTCATTGCAGTTTTATGTTTTTGCTTTGAACTTCCTAGCTATTTGAAATATTATGACAGAAGGTCCGGGAAGAAAATTCCAAAATAATATGTCAATAACTTATTTGTTTATTGAACTTCATTACGGAACATTCTGTACAAGCTACAATAATGTAAAAGTTTATTGTGGTTGTTTTGAGCACTCGCATTATAATTCTAATAATAGGACTATGAATAATGAATAATAATGTTAGCTGACAAATTCACACCATCAAACTAAAGATCATCAAAAAGTGCCAAAACAGAAATAATGTTATTATGTAGTAAATTGTAATAATATTATGATATAATAAATAATAAAAGCAGCTCATTATTATTATTTAGCGAGTTCAAGAATTTAAAACTTGTACCACGTGACCGAGCCAAAACAGTCATATACGATCTTGTCATACCCCGTGGTTGAAAACATGTGTTTTGATTAGTTCAATATCTCTGGAACCCAGGTTGCTACCGCCAAAATTTGAAGTCCACCAAATAGTCAATCATAGAACTTAAAACAATTTCTAACAGCCTCTTTTTCAAATCATACATCGAGCTGATAAATAATCTCCAAAGTCGTCTTTCGAAATTCAAATTCTGCAAGCACCTAGAAGGACATCTGGCAAATCTGATGTGGTAAACTTGTCTATAATCGTCTTCCCTATTCACCTGTATATATTTTTATGATTAATATTGGTATTGTAATTTAATTATATTATTTAAAAAAATTATGTACTGATTATTTTTCTTCGAGCGACGCTATTCTAGCCTGTTATCATTTCCCACACACCAGTAAGTTTATGAGGGTGCTATATATTGCCCGAGCAATGGTAGTGCTAGCTGTAAAGATGCACTTTGGTTATCTTTCAAAGTTTTTGTTTTGAAGATTTCTTGAATGCATTTTTTAATTGACTGCAAAACAGTCAACTTCTACTACACATTCCTTTATATCTGTATTTTTCCAGCAAATGAAACAAATAAGTCAAATATGACAGAATTAATAGGTAGTTGCCAACTATTGCTCCTATTATTACATTAGTGTAATGTCGTGTGAACATTACTGGCTATATGATACAATGGGCCAGTTATGCGTGCATGTTAATTAACTACCGTGCTAATTGCTGCATATACAAAGTTATGCGTGAGTGATTTCATTTTGTGGTTTGTGGTTGCCACCTCAAACAAAGAATATTTTCAGTGAAACCTGCATTTTTAAAATTGAGCTATTGGCTGAGAAAATTCAATGATCACATAAAAAAATAGTTCATTGCATTCACTGAACTCAACTGTTCATTTTAATGCCAGTTTCATGCAATTTAACAAAACTTGAATTTCTATTTTACTCTAGCTACATTGGTACCTACAAATAAAAATGCATAAATAATTGATCCTATTAATTATAATAGTAATAATAAATAATAATCGGTATTACTGTTGTTATTATTATTATCATTGATGTATCGTCATTATTATTATTTATTAACTACTACTATGACTATTTAAAATTAATAATATACATTATTTATTATCATTACTATGCATATTACAATAATACAATCTTCATAGATTACATCGATCATAATTTTCACTTCATCATCATCGGACCACCATGGTTTAAAAACCATATATATAATAATAAATAATAATAATTATATATATAATCTTTTAACCATCATTGTTGTTTGTTGTTGCAATTTCCTTACATAATAGTAGTATTATTATTATCTATACGTTATTTATTATGATATAGTGTACAGGAATTTGGGGTCGAACTGTGGTAGCCTTCCACCTGTACAGTTCCCACAATGTGGTTTGTTCGGTGCAACTTCTAACTGATTGTTTGTACTTGTGTTTTATTTGCAACAGGTCGACAAATGTTCCTTATGGTCGAAATTTGCAGTGGTGTAGGCTCGCAAGCGATATACAGTGTGGAGTCGAATCAACTACCACACTTTACACTGACTTTCTGGCCAAAAGGTTGTCTGGGAATCGCCGAACTTATCAGAGGAACAAGATCTAGCATCGCAGGTCACGACCGTGCGAAGTGAAGGTCGATGTGACAACTCACTGTATGCTAAAGGTTGCCCGTACTGTCTAGCTAACTCGACCAAGTTGCTGTCTTTATTGTCTTGCACTTGAGTTTGGTTATCTTTTATCTGTGTGAGGTGAGAGTCATCAGCAGCAAGTGAGAGTCAGGTTAACTCTGACTTTATTGTGTATCTGCACAATTATTTATACAATAGGTTTACAAAAGATTGAGTAGAAATATAAATGTAACAAAAGCAGGCCACGCCTGGTCTGGTTGATTGGCTAGAACTGGCTAATAGAATGTCTGGTGGGTGGTCCCTAGTAGTATGGTTGATTGAACACCCACATGTGTATAATAATATTCACAGGCAAAAACATGATGTGACATAGAATTGTGTAGCTAGAATTTAGCAAGACTGTTATTGTATCGTTACAATTAGACTTGGTACGATCGATGGTGTCCCCAACAATAGTATAGTTATTTATTATTATATATTAATTATAATAATTAACATCTATAGTAAGTAATAATAATACAACAACACTTATTAGTTATTACAATAAATAATACTTGGGCTCTTACTACGCTACTACAATTATTAAATTATTATTTTTATTATTATTACTATAATAATTAATAATAACAATTGTTATTATTATTAATTATTATTTATGATAATTATAATAATTATAATAATGATAAAAATTGCAACAACAATAAGTCACCATTGTGTGTCATATTAAACAGAGTGAGCACTGCCGACTATTTTTGAAATGGCAATAAAGTATTAAGTCAGGTGGTTCATTTAATAAGTAGGATTTATCACCAATTTCTACAGAGGATCAAGAAGTCTGAAAATTATTATCGCTGAGTTGAGTTAGCAAGCGGAGTGGAACCGCAACATAAAACGTAAAAGTGGGTCGGTGTGTAAGCTTTTCTAAAACAAAGTGGAGGCAACTCCTCATACTCTCTCGGCTCGGTTTGTAACAGGCAAGGAGTTGCAACTCCTGGGAAGGCAAAATCATTAGCGCGACACTCGTTAAACAATCGCTAGCCGTTCGTTCTTGGCAACGATCATCGGCTGGGTCCATGATAAGTCGGACTACAACTAAAACGGCCCAGTCAACTCGTCTCATATATATGGACAACTCGCTTGAGACAACTCACACCAAATAGCCAAGTCGCCCTTAACAACTCACCCCATAAATATCAAAACCCCTCACGGCAATATTGTTTTACAAGGTACAACAACTCCTTGGTTATAATCTAATGCAATATTCATTTACTTGTCCAGTATACTAAATTATTATCTGGGTTTGCCTAACTAAACATGATACCGGCCACAGAGCTTGTCGCACAATTATGACTTTTCAACATTTTTTTTCAACAGTATATGATTATTGTTTTGTTCGTATTTATGAAAATATACATAGTACAGATTGTTTCGTAGATAGACAGCTGTCAAACTATGTCCACATTCTACTGGTTGTTAAATGGCTGGTGTATACCACAGAGAGTGCAAGACAACATACATGGCGAATTTTGTTTATTAAACAATTTCTTTCTTTCTTGTCAATTTGCTGTTCAGTTTTATTCAACAATCAACTATCAACTCTTCACACTCGTGCGAATGTTCATAAAAAACATAATTCTCTAGGAAATTAATTTGATAATTATGCATAACAGGCACACACAATGAAACTCAATAAGTTCAGCCAGCCTGTAAGGGAAACAGTAAACTTGGCGACTTTGCCCACCAACTTGATTGCTGACATGATGTGATGGATTTGTGTGAGAGAATGTGTGCGGCCAGATGCGCCAGGAGTTGCCTTACCTTACTGAAGTAGATGTTAGCTGGATGCCTAGCCACATGGAGAGCCTGCGTACCTACAGATCGTGGAGACGTGGTAGCCAAGGACAAGTAAAGAACTCTTATTAGGAATTTTTCCGGCGGCCATTTTGACATTTACTCATTAATTATTATTGTTGTTATTTGTGCGTAGTTAGTAATTCGCCTGTCTGTATGAATGTATATGTCTATGGCGCGGTAGTGTTTGAATGTAGCGCCCTAGTTTTTTCTACCAATTATATTTTATTGTTTAACCAATCGCATGTTGTAGATTTCAACTGCTTGATTTACATATTGTTTTTATAAGTAGCAGGGCCGATCACCCAAGCCTCCAGAGTTCTTAGTTGTGTAAGAGTTGAATCACTGTAAGCGTAAGGAACGTTGTGAATCCTCGTAGTCGTAAGCTGGAGCATTAGTTTTGTCTAACGTACCAGGACTATTAAGCACTTCGAAACACCTCTCGCTGTAAGTTTCTGTATCTTGAGTTGAATATATTATTATTAACAACTACAACTCTCCTTGTGCTTGACAACTTGTGAAGCAGAACAACTTGTCGATAACTAAACACTTAGAGATTAACTACACTCTTTGTAATTGTTACAAGTCTGCTGAAATCTATACACGTGTTTGCTAAGCAGAATTGAGAAGTATAGTGAAACCTGATCTGGCTGTGTTGCGTAACAGATCCCCGTATTGTGAAGTAAGAAGTCTCCGTATCAAGACAGTGGAATTAATTAAATACCGCATACAGCGGTGTTATACTACCGGTTAGTAGGTACTGTATCACAGGTTCGTGCCTTCACACTAGATTGGCTACGCTACCACAAACCCCTAGTGCTAAACAGTCTAGGAAGGCTATATCAGCAGTGGTCCGGTCAAGGTGCTGTTCATCACACATATAAATCCTTTACAACATCTTCTGACGAGGTTCATCCCACATAGGGCTGCTTCTGACTCTTTTTCTTATTCTTTGCTGTACCTGGCCTGCTCATAAAAGTTTCAACTGAGCTACAGCTTCATCATCAATAATCCATGTCTATTGAAACTATTTATGCAAGGTTATCTATTATATGATGGCCCATAATGTTAGACAGTTTTGTTTTCGAAATGGGCGAACAAATTTGAAATAATGTAGGCGGTTTTCAAGGCATCTTTTACAAATGTATTGTCAAAAGCACTGTTAAAGTTTGATGGTTTTCATTACTCACTAGAAAGACGAGGAAAAGTCTTGTTGACTTCACATTTTTTAAATTTTCACTGCACCCGACGGAATCCATGCATATTAGCTGTCAGTATCACTTTAGCAGCAGCCCACCAAAAAAATGTTGTCCAATTAAAATGAAAAAATTAGCATATCAAACAGTGCAATAGCATTTTCTTCAAATCAACAAATATGACTAAGTCAGAAGTCTCCAATGAACAAAAACTGATTATGGTGGCTCATAATATTGGGTGCTTTCATTTTCAAAGTCATAAAAACATGTTATGAATTGTCTAAATGGTTTGCAAAAAGTCTTTGACATTGAAAATAATTGCATAAATGTAGTAAACAGCCAGCCTGATGAACGTCATTTCAAAACATGCTAAATAATTATATTACATAATAGTCGGCCTTCGTGCAATATAATTTTATTTCTTTTCTGACAACTCCCAAGTCTTACAAACCATTCAGTTATTTTGTAAACCGTCCAGACGATTTTAAAATGATTCAGACATTTTGGAAAGAAAAAAAACCTTGTGAACGCTTTTAAAATAGTCTGTAGTGTTTTAAAGTCATCTGAATTGATTGCTCTTATTTTTGTAACCCCCATCCAATGTATCTAACATACATGGAGATGAATTGAGGCAGCGTATTAATTGAGGTACTTTTAAAGTTAATGAGAACAATTTTCACAAAAGGTCAACTTGAATAAAAACGATCTTTTAATTAATCGCCATTAGTAATGACTTTGTTGTAATATTTTTTGCAATCTTGGCACATGCAAATTTTGGACTAATGGCATTTTTTACTGTTATTTTTTGTTTGTAATGGTTAAAGCTTACCATTTCTATGATTGATAATTAATTCCAATCCACCATAGCGCAGAGGAATCTGAACTATATATTTTTCAAAATTTGAGTTAATTATATGTATCACAGGAGACTAATTTTGTGATTAATCAAAAATTATAAATGAGAAAATAAGATAAATCTTGACAAAATTTTTCAACTACGGCACAGCCTTAAGATCAATGGACATAAGTATTAATGTGGAGCGATCTCTGTCAAAAAAGACCTGCCATATACCCAAAATAGCGTTTGGTAGTTGGATTTGTTGGATTGTTTTACAGACATGTCAAAAATGTCTTTGTTAGTTTTAGATGATTTGCGTTAGCATAATATGTATATGCATAAGAAAGCAGATCTGCTAGCATGTTACATTGCAGTTTTTTGGTATGAATAGTTTTACAGATTTAATACAGTATAGTATTGTGGTGGATTTTTATGAACACTCTCCTTGCGCAAGGTCCCCCCTGACAACTGATGGGTGTCAGGCACGCCTAAACTGAGACTGGTACAGCCACAACACAAGCAAGTAAGCCGGTAGAAACTCTACCGGCCCTGCGGCATTCACTACCAGCCCTGCAGCATTCACTGCCGGCCCTGCAGCATACACTGCCGGCCTTGCAGTCCACACTGCCGTTTCTGCAGCATGCACTACCGGCCCTGCAGTGCCACTACCGGCCCTATACCGGGTCGGTGAGGAGAGAAGGGCTATAGCCTGAGAGCCCAAAATGATACCAAAGATGCAGGAGCCCGACTTTGCAGCTTAGCTGTCCTCAGAGAAGACCAAAGACAAGGACCACAAGCCATAAGGACCAGGAACTAGAGCTACTCATTGCACTATCATGAATCAGCAATATTGACTGATAAGCTCCGCCCCTCACTTCTGGGCGCCTTGCTTATTTAACCTTATATTAGCCAATGATGCATTACATTATTTATATCTCATGTTTTGATTAGTGCAATTATTTCCTGCTATTGCTGATTTGTTGCCTCCTTATTTGGGCCTATGTTTTCCCCTGTTCTGCCTATAAAAGGCAGAAGACTTCTCATCATTCCTTGTACTGTATTGGGATTCTGTTTGTGATTGAGCCAAGTAGCATAATACTTTACCGTGGTTATACCTTGCCTGGTTACGCTTGCATAATAAACCATGATATTGTAACGGTTTTCCCCATGTTAGAGAGAAATACTGCCACAGGTACTGCAAGCTGCTAGGTTATAATGGCTACTCTGTGTTTCAGTGGTAGCTGTGGCTACAGAGTGCAAGGCTTGAAAGTCTCTCCGTGCTAGAGGAGACAGGATGCTGCTAGTTAGCAGACACAACGGTGTTTGGCAACCGGCCAAAAAGATTCTGATAGAATGAAAGGGTTAGCAACGTCTTTATTATATCCACTTTACCTAACACGCACAGAATTGCTACTAGGTATAACTATAAAAGTGGTAGTAATGTCTCTAATACTGGTGTCCGAATACTGAAGGTATGCGTCTGTGGGTATAGTCTCTAGCTGGGCGTTCCTACGAGAGTTCAAAGCCTCTTCTTCTGTAAACTTCTGTGAACCTCTTTGTTGTAGTACTGAACATCAGTAGTAATATATGAGCAGATCTCCCTACCAAGTGTTTTTTGTGGGGTGACTACCCGGAGTGGATGCAATGGGTTACGGCATTGAATAGAGTCGCCGAGGTAAAATTGTATGGCATGTGATAATTTGAAAGTTTTTTACATAATTCGAACTCATATGGCATCTTGAGAGAGATAGAGAGATAGACAGAGAAAGAGAGGGACGGACGGACAGACAGACAGACGGACGGACAGACGGACGGACAGACGGACAGAGAGACGGACGGACGGAGGGAGGGAGGGAGAGAGGGAGAGAGAGAGACCTACCTTATCAGTAGGCATGGCCAGCGTTCAGTGCAGAATGAGTGTCGCCTGCCTTATTTCCCCAGTATTGACCCCAGAGGCCAGGCGCCAGCATCTTTAGAGCTTAGGCAGCATCCCGACAACAAGTAGCACTCACACCCCTGCCTTCCCTACCAGTGCCCCCTCTGTTTGAACTACCCTACCAGGTGCTGATTTGCTTCCCCCTCCTACAGAGAGTGTACCAATTTTGGAACGGCCAGTGATACAAAGACCTGCCACTTCTCCCATTACTCCCAGTGAATTAAAGGCGGACCAGACCAACGACTCAGCAGTTAGAGGTGGAACTACACAGGAGTTACCCCCCCCCCCCTCCCCGACTTTTGAGAGACCTCCACCCTTCCTCATACTGAGATCCAGCCCTCTGAGGCACTGCCCATATCGAAACGTCGGCCTTCCTCCGCGTTATGGCGACCGGCTATGTCATAAAGCAGCGAATGAAGACAGGTAGGGGAAAGTGTCTGTGGTGATTGTACCATAAGCTAATAACTACTGCAGTCAAATGTACCTAGCAAACCCTACTTTGTGGATCCCTGCTGAATTCCCCCCTCCACCCTCTTCATCCCCTCTCCTCAGCAGTGCCGGGCCCCACCGACAGATGCTCTATTGTACAGTCGAAGTGTCCAGGAGCTTTTCGCTGCCTCTTCTACGCCCAGGCATCACCTGACCCATAGCAGTTCAGACTCAAGCGAGAGTCCGCCTGCAGCCACTTAGCTCCAACCCAGCCACTCTCAGACTGCCTGATACTGCGTTTAATCACTGTATGCAGTCGTTGGGGAAGGTGAAGACATCAAAGAGAAGATGAGTGGCCCTCCCATCTGTGCTACACACACCGAGCACGGTTTCCCCTCCTATAATGGGTACACTCACCAAAGCAGAAGTTGCTAACGCCGGGGAGCAGACCGACCTCCTGGGGGGAGAAATAGCTAGATCGGAGGATGCCGTTCAGACCGTATGAAGCCAGTTGTTTTTGGGCAAGTGTATCTCCCCCCTTTGTTAGTCACACAAGTTGTGAGCACCCTTTTTCTGTCTGTTTGGTTAGTCAAACGGATTTCGTGCACCACCTTTCTGTCCCCCTTGTTAGCCACATGAGTTGTGTGCACTCCTTCTTTGTCCCCTTTGTTACTCACACGGCGTGGGTGCATCCTTTACTTTCTCTGCCAATCACGCAGGGCATGTATCCACTCCAGACGTACATGGTCTTGTGCAAAGGGTTGATTTGTTTTCGGTACATCTTTCCTTCGTTACCCACATGTCTTTTGTGTGTGCTATTGAGCTGGGCGTATAATTTTTTAAGTTCCCCTCCCGGAATACACGGTTTACATGTAGTCGACAGCCTCCTGATGAGGCTCTAATTACCCTTCCTATCCGGCCCCTAAGATTTAGCGGCCACCCGATGATCAGTTAACCAAGGGCACGGGCAGTTCTAACAGTGGAAGCGGCCTATGTGATACATTTGCATAGAGTGGCCACTGCACTAACAGTCTGCAAGAGTATTTGCTTGCAGCAGACACTGATTCAGTCTAGTGTACCTTGGCTGCACACAAGTTGAGCCAATGGGATGAGCTAGTCAACTTGTTGGGCGGGTGGAATGATAGGACTACAAGCTGCAGAAGGCGAGCTGTGGGGAAGCAGATGAGTCAAGGCGTACCTAGATTCATGTAGCTGATTGGAGGACATCTGCGCTTTAAATGAACTATTGATATTGCTAACTCTTGTGGTAATTTTCCATGTTGTCACGTGTATGACTAATCAAATGTTGGCGGTTAGCCAGATTAGAATGTGCCAGCTTGTTTATGTTATTGTAATACAATGCCCAGCTCGTTTTAGACATTTTGTACTCCGTTGGGGGGATTATTTTTGACTAATTGGAGTTGTATATTTTCAACTGCATTCGTATTCTATAAATACTGAGACATTAGCCCGGTGTGGCAGAGCTGTGATAGAGTTTACACAAGAAGGTTGTTTGTGCAAATAACTGTGTATTATAATAAAGCGATTTATAACTTGAACTGTTTGTGATAAGTTTGGCTGGTTGTCAGTTAACTTATTACTTGTCTGTTATACAATACTGGATAGTCTCTCTCTCTCTAGTATCTGTCAGTAAAAAGGTGTAATAAAATATTTTACACAGTTATAATCAAAAACTAAACAATACTGGACTAATAAGCAACAGTACAAAAACCAAATATTCAAAAAAACTGCCGTGAGAAAATCAATGCGCAACACAATTCCTTGGCATGACTTTGAATAGTTTATGTGATATGTTTGGATGTACTTTATTTAGCACATCAAGACAATTATGTAATAGATAGTGATAAAAAACAAAAAAACACGTTTTGCGGCCATAAATTATTCGATGAAATGATCCTTGGTTGCTGCTGAGAGAGAAAACTAGTATCACGTATCACTCATGTATCCTCATTGCTGAATATCTGAACTTGAGACAGGCGTGGTGTGAATCCACAGGGCAAAAAATTGGTTTCAGCTGCTACAACCATGGGAACAGTTATTTTTGGCTTCGAATCACTGGGCCTTAAAGAACTTAGTAAAAAAAGAGTTTTTCTAACCATCGACTTGAGTAATTTTTTTAGTGAATCATGTACAACAGGTGCTAAGTGATTGCCCCTGATGTTAGCATGTAATAGCTGTGTTTCTGGGATACAGAATTGCTCGAACAAACCATGGCTAAGCTTGCTAGCACAAACATATTGACATCAACCAACCATGCCTCAGTATAATGATTATTGTGTAAGTCCATTATCTATGATTGTTGACACTGGAGTTCAGTTTACATGAGCCTTCATGTCAAATGAACTGGACAAATAAATAGTGACTATCCATGTTTTCAAAGGAGAGAGCATGGTGGACTTAGTTTTCATTTCTACTACATTGCATTTCACCAGCAAACTTCATACTAATGCGTAATAAACGCATGTTAGATGGGAAGTACAATTTAAAATTATTGACAGGAATAGCAAGTACAACTTGTGAGGCCTTTGCTCTTGAGAGATTTGAAAGAAACATGAAGAGGAAATTTCTTAAGTTTATATTATATAATTAGAAGGGAAATTGCAATTCTGTGGTTGCACTAGCATTCATCAACAAAAAATTATTTTACAGCAACACCACAAACTTTTAATGTAGCTTTAGTAGTTCTTTAAAAGGTTCTTACTGACATTTTTTGATAGAAAACTTGTTGGTAATCTTTTTACTCACTTAAAATGTCTATGAAATAACACATATTTATGAATTATTCTGTCAAGTTATCACTGCTTACTTATTATCTCACGTTTATCAATTAAAAATCTGACTTGACTGCCGGCAAAACCAACAATGATGGCAGTGTTTGGTTGTAATTTTAATGGTGGTTATTTTGTTAAACTCATACACAACTACTGAAAAACTTGCTTGAACATGTTTTTTTCATGAAAGACCACGTTAAATATTGAAAGCATACATTACTGTCTTTTTTATAACCTAAAACTTCAATGAATTCCAAACATATTAAACTTGTTCAGTAAGCTCTTTTTTGTAGTGAAAGCATATTTGATGATGTTTCTTTTCAAACGTATGCATAAAGTGACTCAAGGAATGGACCGAATCCACAGGCAATACTTTTGTTACCTAATAGCTACTTTTAGGTAAGCGAAGTTTTCTACACTCATTAAACTTACTTTTTCTTTCTGACATGCAGCTTTATAGGAGAGTTTGGTAATGCACAATTAATGCATCCCCATTAGTAACACTCTTTTTTACTAACTCTCACGATCCTTCGTACGCTTCAGCACATTCCCAAAAATTGCTACAGTTGGCCTCTACAAACCCCCGAGCACTCTCTTGTGGCATTGTACATCAGTTTGGGATTCCTGGTAAAATCCTATCTAACTAACTTCCATAGCCTGATTTAAGGCTGCGACTGCAAAATTAAATCAGAGAAATTTAACTTATATGTACTCAATACTGCCAGTTATTGTGTTGAAATGCGTAATATTTTTAATATACAAAAAAGTGTACGTCAAGTTGCTGTTATTTATTGCTGCGAATCTGTCATCTGTCATATATGCTTAACATATAAGTGTTTTTTCATCACTTTGCGCTCCCATTAGCAAAATTTTGAACTTGTCCTATGAACAGCTCAACACATTTTTACCCGAGCAATAATATGAATAATTTGCCTGATAGAAAAGACCACTAATCCTTATAAACCTTCCCATTTATTTTGCGGAAATATTTAAAGTCATTTGATCAGTATCTTAAAATCAAATCTTTTTTGGCAAGTTCCAAACTTGTTTCTGTACAAGCAAAATTCTCACTTTACAAGTATCATCACGAGTCAATATTTACTATGGATTATTTTCTGACTTTTGTGACATTAACATCTAAACCACCAGCTGGTTTCAGCTGATTGCATCTTAGACTTTTTTGTTTTCAAACCTCTACCAATTTAGAACTCTTAAACAACTGCTATTAGGAACTAGATTGAGAAGTATCTATCCTTTTGTTTAAGAGGACTGAGCTTTGCACAAGAGATGTGTATTAGCAGTTTATAGTTTATCATAGCATATTGGCAACTCTTTTGCTGTTTGTTTCACTTAAACAAGGAATGTAATACTTAGCTTTAATGCAGAATAACATAAAAGTAGCTGCTTTCCGGTTGTCTGCACAGATGAACAAATACAAAACAGTTGATTACTCAATATATGCTCGTGATTTAATGGGTGGCTAATCAAATGTGACAACATTGTGGTATAAAAACAAACATTTATTGCTATATGCAATCACATCGCAATCTACAGCAACATAGGTGAGTTGAAAGTTTGTATTCTATTTTTGTTAAAACGTCACAAATATAGTGAGTAACCATTCAACACATTTGGTGTATTCCATATTTTGTTTTGTGTTTTTTCAGATGAACATTAAATTTTAAAGAGCTCCGATACATATTTTTTTGCCAAAAGGTAGTTCCATTAAATTGCTTTAAAACTTTTGATGGCTTTGCAATTTTTGAGCATCACCAAGTTTACGGACATTATGAACATATGGCTATTGTGTTATGAAACTAAAGACTCTTTTCTTATTATAGTACAGGGTAACACCACTATTAATTGGAAACGGAATAATGAAGGTGACAGCACTGGTAGTGATTATTGCTCTTACATTTGCAGCTACATGTGAGTATACTACGTAGTTAGTTCAGTTTGTCTCATAGTTTGGTGAATTTTCATCGGTGTGATGGTGAAAAGTTTTATGTTGAACAGTTTTACATAAATGGACTATATAAAATGTTGCGTGTTCAACTTGTCCAAATGAGCACAGATGAAACAACACTTTGTTTTTGCTTACAGCCATCTCGTATGAGGTAGTCACTGTTATTGGTAATGAAATACGAGTTTGCGTAAAAGGATCCTCGTTGGAATATTTCAGGTGACGGAAAGAAAGCTTGTCCGTGTCTGGACTTTGTATGCTCAGTCATCTGCAAGGACATTGTTCAGTGCGATTCTAGTAGATGTGTCAATGGTAGATGTAAATGCTATGGCTGCCCTCTGTGTGTACAACCTGCATGTAACAACGCATGTATTCTAGACCGCTGTAAAGGTGGAAAATGCTCCTCTGATGGCAGTGAATGTCGATGCTTTGATTGTCATAAGCCCACTTCTACCACCCCATCTGCATATACGACCACTATGCAAATGCTCACCTCTCAGACATTCAGGCCATAAAGTACCAAAAAGTGTCAAACATCTTATCTCCATAAGCCTTTGCCCCCATTGTTTCCTCGTTTGACATTAATTATTGCTGCACCCTTAACTCTTGTCTTCTAATTTTGTCATGTGACCATTTCACCCTTTCTGAAGCAATAAAAAACTCAAAAGAATAGTTTTCGGTGTTCAGAGTACAAGTGCACAAAAAAATCATTTACAATGTTTATTAACATATAAATTGCTTACATAAAGCACCTGGTTGATAGAGTTTTCTCAAAAAAAAACCAAATCAAAAGTACACCTGGTCAAAAGCCAATTAAAGTAAAACGATTATTAGTTCAACTGATTTATCAACTCTAATAAACACATGCAGCATTGTTTTCTTTTTAAATTAAC
The DNA here is from genome assembly GCA_945261195.1 of Cryptosula pallasiana. Taxonomy (NCBI): domain Eukaryota; kingdom Metazoa; phylum Bryozoa; class Gymnolaemata; order Cheilostomatida; family Cryptosulidae; genus Cryptosula; species Cryptosula pallasiana. The sequence continues at coordinate 45,155,952 of OX183131.1, read as the reverse complement.
AAAAACTGCAACTATTTTTGTAAAAACAACATTCTTATGAATAGCTAAGCACTCGAAAGTGCATTATAACTAAAAATGAGCAAAAACCAGCAATGGATTAAACATTGTGCTGACAAAACTACCATTTAATTCAGAGAAATATCAAAGTGCAATTTCATATGTGGTGAGTGTTTTTATCAACCATTCTTTTGCTAGCAGTAGTTGATATGTGCGTTCAAATGCTGCTAAAATCACAAGTATTCAGCCTTTATGCTAAGCAAGACGGTACTGGCCTGTGCCAGGGAGCTCGACATTCAATCAGTTTTGTGCTGTTTTTGTAGCGTTAAAGAAAGAGTTTTACTGTGTCATAGGCACAATTCATCATTTGTTCCTTGCCAGAGAGCTAGCTCTCACTCAAAGTATCCTGTGGTTTATCAAGAGCTCTAAAGTCCAGTTAATGTGGAAAATAGAGCTGTTCTGAACAGCCGTCCTCATCTCTGGAATGTAAAAAATTTAGCATCTCCGAAACACGAGAATATCTTTGGTAAATAAACAGCATACGATTGTCTGTAGCATTGCTGTAAAACAAAAAGCCCCAGATCTACTAAGAAAACCTGTTTTTCTGATCAACTTGAGCCAAACAAGGCAAGTTTGTAGCTTTCTTTTGCAAAATCCTAAGAATAAAGTGGAAAATCACTGTCCTAGATACAGATCATAATTAAAAACTTTACTAAATGGTGATTTGATGGTGATGGTTTGGATTATCGCCAACTAACTAATGTAAATTCTTTAGACTTTGTTTCTTTACCAGGGATACTCGCCGCACCAGTCTACCATACCAGAATCTCTCCTAACCACTTCCTCAAATTTATTTCAGCTGTCTACTTAGCTATGTTTGAGCAAAAAATGAAAACTTTGACTCGGTAAGACGCTCTAATACAAATGTGAGGGCTTTCATTGACCGTTTAGAAAGCTATTCTTACTCCAAACCGTGAGTGGTAACAGCGAGCTTGGAATGCCAAATCATTTCTTACGAGTTTACTACTTTTTGTAAATTTCCCCCACTTGAACCGCTATCATGCAATTGTGGACTAGGAGTAAACTTAGGTCATGTGACAGCGATTACGTGTAAACCTACAAACCACAATCTAAAAGCAAAATATGAAACAGTAGCTAATGGCGCATAGAAACAATATTGCAGGAAAATCTGAACTACTGGTGCAATTTATAACAAACAAAATCAAACCAAACAAAAACTGGCAATGAGAGTGCAAACAATTGCATCAATAAACTGGAGGAAGTTTTGGTCACGAAGACAAAATGCTGAAGAATTAACACCCTTCTTATGCCTGTTTCTGGACCTCTGTGGAAGAGAGAGCTAAGAGGGCTGCTATAGGTCTTGTAAGTAATGATTTCACAGGCAGCATTCCTTTGGGCTGGCTGAGCCATTCCCAACTTGGATGACATTCTTTACATTACCCACCATTGTTTAATGTGACCAGTTCCGGTACTTGCAAATTACAAAAATCCTTTACAGCAGTAGAGCCGTAGGCTGTTTTTGTAATGGAATTGCACAGCGTTGCCATCAATCAACAGCCGGCACTACACCTATTTAATCAACTTATGTTACTCAAGACTATCTACATACGCTTGAGCGCCCACAGCAGTGCAGCTGCACTACAGCTACAGCTTCAAGCCAGCAGGAAGGACATTTCCCGCCTTATAGTTATTTTTATCCTGGTATGTGTCCCATGCTGCTTTGTTTACTTATGCTTAGCCAATCAAATATTTATACGGATCCCTTATTTTGTGCCTCATATATATAGACTTGCTTTAGCCCAGCAGGGCAGTTATTAGTTAGAATTAGTTAGTAGTAGTGCTCAGACATTGTTGGTGAAACACTGACTAGGAGTAGTGCGTGCTTAGCTATAGCAAAGACAGCTGAGGAGACGTTCAGACTACAGCAAAGAAGTTCTCAGAATTGTACAGAAGAAGACGCTTGAATTCTCGTAGGAACGCCTAACTAGAGACTATACCCACAGACGCATACCTATCAGTACGGACTCCAGTATAGAGACATTACTATCACTTTTGTAATTATACATAGTAGCAATTTTGTGCGTGTTAGGTAAAGTGGATCTAATAAAGACATTGCTATTCCTTGCAACCTATTGGAATCAGTTTGGCCGGTTTGCCAACTACCGTTGTGTCTGCTAACAAGCAGCATTCTGTCTCCTCTATCTCAGAGAGACAATTCAAGCCTTGCACTCTGTAGCCACAGCTACCACTCAGATACAGAGTAGCCATTATAACCTATCAATTTTGCAGTACCTGTGACAGTATTCCTCTCTTAACACGGGGAAAACCGTTACACTTTATCATTAGGAATAGTTTCACAACCAGAAAATATATAAATTGATGAGAAATTTTAATTTTCTGAGTTTATCATTATAAGATAACCAATATAAAATACCACATCGTTTAAAAAAATATCAAAGTTGTTTAAGCTTCAGAGTATGCAAAAACATAGTCAGATACTTTTTGAGCATTCCCAGAACAGATATCACCTATTCCACTTCTTCTATACATTACTCTGAGAGGTTTTATCAAAATTCTGTTCGCCTGCCAAAAAAATTGCAAATTAAAGAATGGGACCATTGACCGAAAACTTGAAAAAAGTGTTTAGTTGAGTAGATTAGTTTATATAGAACTAAATGATCAGTTTTGGTTTATCTCGGTCATATAATTGATAAAAAAAATCCGAAATCCCACTGAAGCTGATCAGTTTTTTATGGCAAATACTCGAATATGATAAAAATTGACAATGTAGAGTTGTAGATTATGGAATCCATCAAGGCTACACAAAATTTCAACTTTCTTTCAGCATTCAACCTGCATTTGGGCTAAAGGCTTCACAGGTTGCCAGCCACTCATCGAGTCTATCACTCGTTCTCTCATTCAACAAGTGACTCAATGATTAGGGTTATACTGAAAAACTCGAAGGGAATAATATGTAGACAAACCCAAGAAACTTTAGGGCTCTTGACCCGGACACATAAATAAGACTTCCAGTATAACCAACATGTATTTGGTAAATCTAGCAATCAGCTCCAGGATGATAATGAAAACTGGTAGGAGTTATAATTATTCAGCTTTTTATAGGCAGCGATAAATAAAAACTTCACTCTACATAGTACATATCCGATAGCATACATTGACATAAATAAGATTTAATTACAGCAAATATGCAATAATAAAGACCAATCTAACTAACATGCGCAAAAAATTAATCATCAAAGCGCTTGGTTAAATGATACTTACCAAGATGCCAAGGGGAATGATAATTTCCAATTGGCTACCTAGAAGTGATCTCTCCTACCTGTGCATTTGATTCGAAATGAAATATGAGAAGACAATACTAGTAAATAAACTAGAAGTGATAGCTTTTTCGACCGCATCGCTATGGACACAACAGGACCCCATCAGAAACACCCTCACCCCCTTCCCTTTCTCACTGGGTGCACTCCGACAGTTTCTCCACGGGTAAATTAGGCCTCACCCATTGCCAAATCTTGGGCTAATTTGACAGAGCTTCGGTATGTACAGTTTTAAGAAGAAAATTACTCTGTTCAACAAAGTAAGTAGTTACTATGCAGAAATCCAAAAAACATCTGCCAAAACATGCAGGGTAGTACCTTTTATACAAAATTGGAAGAAACTCTTTCAAACCCCCATTGCTATTACCGCTGCCGAGACTGCTACCGCTGCCGGTACCTCTGCCACTACTGATGCTGCGAACGATGTTGCTGCCTGTACCGCCTTCGCTATTGTTATTGTTGTTATTATTTCTAGTTAGATTATTATTACTATTATCAAAGTACTAGCTGTGACCCTCTAAAAATATATATGGAAGATGGTCGCTTTAACCTTATGTCGCTTGAGCTTCAGGTAATAATCAATCCTTCATTTTACTATTTTCTCCTTACTGTTTGTAAGGTTTTCATTCAACTGTAGGCTTTGTGATAAGCTGTGGACTTCAGTGTCTCGCTATGATCTGAAGAGTTTTGTGAGCTAATCAGTTGATCTTGATGCTCTAATCACCTAGACTTGAACTTGATCTGATAAGAGTGGAGTCAATGTGCACTATAGCTACTTGTGTAGTTATTACAATATCTGTGCGTAGATCTAGAAGTTGAGTCTGCTAGCCTGATATTTTGCTTTTAGATAGATTAACCTCTGGCTGTAATCATCTTGCCCTAGTTGCATTGACAACTAGTCATATCTGCGCCCGGCTCCAGCTAGAGTTCTGCTAGCTAAATATTTGGGACAGATCGGCCCCTAGCTGTATTCATCTCCCCTAGTTGTATAGACGGCTAGCTTTGTCTGTGTTCAGCTCTCTAGTTGAGCTATACCAATCAGATAAAAAGTTAAGACAGATAGACAACTTTGCATTGTGTTCTCTTCTAGAAACTTCAAGTAGTCAGCCAATAGTAGTCGTGTTCCCCTGACTCTAAGCTTACACAAGTCCAGCAATGCAGAATTGTGCTCCTAGAAAAATAGAGGAGACAGTTACTTAGCTATTTTTATTACTGTTGCTGTTGTTTTGTTGGTGTTGCTTCATTGAGATTGTTTGATTTTTATTGATTGTATGTCATGGGTTGGTTTTCGTTGCTTGGTTGTCATTGTTTGATTGCTGTTGTGTGGTTGTTGCTGTTTGGCTGTGGTCGTTTGGTTGTTTTTGTTTGGTTGCCATTGTTTGGTTGTTGTTGTTTGGTTGTTGTTGCTTGATTGCTGGGCTGTTGTTTGATTGTTGTTTGGTTGGCGTTGGTACGTTGTCATGGGTTGTCATGTCTGCTGTTGTTTGGCTGTTGTTGGTGTTGTTGCTTTTGTTGCTGTTAATTAGCAATTGAATAAAATTGATAATACTCAAAGGCAAGTTTCTTTAGTTGTCACGGTAAAACAAACTATGCTATAATCCACGCCACATGGCTTCTACTTTTAGGGGAATAAAATGATCTCTAGTTGGGTCAGAATTAGACGTAGCTGTTGACTTTTTTTGTATTCAGGAAATGGTCCATCTTCCTTCCTACAGCCATTTCAGAAGAGTAGATCAAAACTAACTACAAACGGGGTGGGAATAATCTCTATCTGTTGAGGAAGTACCACACTGCTTTGGAGTCTTAGTAAGTATCGCTGCCTGGTAGCAGTTGGAGATTCTCTGATCATTTGTCTGCCGAGTTGGCTTCAAGGTGAGTCTTTTATGGACCTTGATCATGAAGTTCTCCGAACCTGATGGTACATAGTCTGGAAACATGTAACTCTGAAGACTTCTCAGGATAATTCTAGGTTCATGGTTAAGGCAGCGGCATTATTACCAGCTCGAGGTACAACAAGAGTCTAGGTACAATTAATTTCCGGATGCAATTTTCTAAGTTAGATGGGTTACTCCATGTAAGATATTCTTAATAATGTTTCTACCAGAGACTTTGCTGTAGCGCTAATAAGATCTGTCCAACTTTTGTGACTGCCAGTAGACATGATGAATGGTGTGCTAATGCTGGAGTCTAGTTGAGCTGATCATGTTCACTAAGAACCACCATAATAATGTGTTTTGATTCTCTACCGGATTCTAATTGCAAACAAAACTGTTGCTTTTAGCTGTAACAAGAATGACTGACACATGACAAACAAAAAATAAGACTGACACGCAACTTTGGAGCAATGGTGCCCTTGCGATACTTCAGCAGTTTATCACCTTTGGTCAAGATATGCTCTTAGAAGTGCGCAGTAAAGCAATTTGATTTTTAGTTTTCCTTAAGTTGGCAATAGAAAAAGTGATATTAATCTTTTTTATGGTCGTCTAACAGATGTTTTTTTCTATTTTGTAGACAGTCAAATGCTGCAAGTGTAATACGTAGTGAAATTGACTGAATGATTAGCTTTTTTCTGCATTTGTCTCTTGCTGCTTGTTTATTCTACTCCCAAACCTCACCCCCACCATTACCCAAATGCCACACCTACTTAAAGAAAGGTTCACCCACCTGCGGTAAGCATACCAGTCACTGCACAGTTGAATGATAAATAAAACTGTATGCTTTGGCAAACACTCGTCTCTCTAAGCTTACCCACACCCCGGGCTCCATTTGTGTGTTTCAAAAATTCCTTCTACGCTTATTATACAGTTACCACCATAGCACCGGGACATATGGATTTCAGTCCCTGTAAAATAACTTACAGTGGTGGAGTTTGCTAAATGAGAGTTGTCTACTCTTAAAGCATGGAAGCAATCCCAGATAACAGGCAACTGTTGACAAGCAATGATTTCTTTTGATGAATACCAAGAGAGCTTTGAGTGCATTTTACAGCTACCATTATATGATTGTGATTATCACAGCGAGCCCATAAGACTGTACGTAGAAAGCAATTTCACATCATTTCCATGAAGACTATCGGACTTTTCCCAAAGGCCGGCTTAGATGTTCTATTCTCAGAGACACTTCAGTGAACTTTCACAGTTTAAACTACCTACTGCATCATACTGTAATGGAAATCACCTTGTGCACCTGATGAGTTAGTCAGCCGGCTGACTGGCCTAGTACTTCAGTACTATAACCTGGACATAAAAAGATGATAGCTCGGAGATTCCGCTTCTCTGAACAGTTCTCTTACTTGCGGTAGCCTAGCTTGTTGTGGCTATTTGTATAATTAGTTCATGTGACATCCTACTTGTTGTGTTAATTTGGAATTAGCCGTAGTAGCATGACCTGATGTTTTGTATGCAATTATCTTGTAGCTTTTTCAACAGCTGAGATCCATTGTCCATAAATAGAGAAGCAGTTAGCCCAGTGGGCAGAGCTTGTTGTGCGCTTGACAAAGAAGGTTCCTGGCCTGCTTTGCTCAAAATACGGTGATATTCAACCTGCAAACCCTTGTGTTTTGTGAGGCTGGTTGCCTGTTATTACTAGTTTGTCGACACACAGTAGTGTCCAGATTTTTTGTACTATACAGATCATTACCAGAAGAGCCATCTCTACTTTGCAGTAGCGCTCCACAGCGGACTTTGTTTGCTCCGCCGGTTTGGTTCATTCTCTAGTAGCTGTTGGTGAAGGTATTTGATAAAATCCTATACAATACATAACTTTACAGGTGTCTCTGATGGGGTCCAAGCATCGGAAATACCTGTTTAAAGCACCAACATAGGACATACAGTAAATAGATTGCGAATAGAGTTTTGTATTGAAATCTATACAAAAGGTTGTTTTGGCACCCTATAATACACGGTATCTCTACCTTGGGTCAGCATAAAGATGACCGACATAAGACCAAAATTAGACTGAAAAAACCTCAAGAACAACGATCCACCATCTTGTAATTTTCCAATGTGGAGGGTTCTAGAACTAAGGTATTCTTCAAACTAAGGACCAATGATAAGGCCAAGCCACACTTCGGTACCATTTGGATTGATTAAACTACCATGAACTCCACCTATCACACTTGGGCTCTGTTTATGTTAAGCATCAAGTCGATTCATTATTTGCACATAATGAAAGTGAACGCTGAAAATTGAGGCCTAATGCCAAAAACTTTTACAACAACATTTGTTCAAGCGTTTTTAGACATTGGTTTGTTGAAACTAACCAGTCTGTGAGCTCGCAGTTTGCATAGGTGTTTCAGCTTCCGCTAGTCATCAACCATATTTTTTGCATTATTGCTGAGCCAGCTAGTGGCGTGACCGTTTCCACCAGAGTTGGCCCTTTTAGAGTCAGTCATGCTATGTAACCAAATGCATTCAGCATTATGAAGCGAGAAGATTGCAGCAATGTTATTTATTATCCAAATACATGTATGTTCTCCAGCACATTCTTTTACATCAGCATGGTATTGGTGATAGCGTGAGAAAACTGCCATGAAACCTGTGCCAGTTTGGCTGGATGCTTACAAGCAAGCACACATGGTGTAGTATAAGTCATAAAATTGTAATGACTTTTGTCTTGGAGTGCTCGGTCTGTGAACCACTCTCTAAGGGAGATGAACAGACTTCGACTACTCTGTGACTAAAATTCTTTAGACTAGCAAAACCCATCATTGGTATTCAGCCAATAGACTTTCCTAGCGCAATATGGCAACCTGATAGACTAATAATAAAATTGCCTCCACTAGCACAAAAAAGCAATAGACCATATGCACACCAGGGTTCACATTATTGTAGCGTGTACACCCAAATCCAACTAACCAACCAACTAATTTGCGCAAACAAATCTCTTACCAGAGAGGAAGCCAAAATAATTTATATCACAGTTGGCTGCATGTCGAATCTTATGCATACTTTCTCAACAAATTCTATGAGCACCAGGCTTTACTGATACATATTGCCCACTTTCCTTTTCTCCACAGACCATTATCAGGTTGGAACTGACCTCTTTTAGGAATTTTAGTGAATAATGCAGCCAGTTGGAGAGATGACAGAACCTATAGCAAAAAACCACGTCATTATCTCTTCTATTTGTTAAGTTTTACAATAGTACATCGTGTTCCAAACAAAATATAATGAAGAGCTTAGAGCACCATCAACTGCTGCTGTGTGGATGACAGAGAATGAGCCAATTAACAGTTGAAGATATAACCAATCACAAACACATAAAAAGTGACGTTTTTTAGCGGCCAGATATAACTGCTTTTTACCATTTGGTTTGCAGGTCATTAGCTAACCAAAAAATTTATCTCAACTCTGTTGTCACTTCTAGTTAACCCATTGGTGAGTATTGTGCTATGAAATTGATATGCCTAATGTATGGCTAGATAAGTGGTATGGATGTTCATATGAATGTCTGTGGTTATTTTTTAAATGAAAGGTGTCAATTAGATTTTAATTGGAGCAGGAAGTGACAGTCTTTTGGGTGAGAACTACTTTTTACAGGAGACAATTGAAAACGTGACATGAGTTTTCCCAGGTTTTTGTCTCCTACCTACTTCAATAGGATGACTAGGGGAAGGAAGATTAGTTATGGTTTAGGAAAAAGTGTGTGGATTGTTTTAGGATGGTTGAAATTTCAAAATGTTTAGCACATTTGAGTATGCTTTAGTAATGATAACAGTTACAAGCTGGGGCTGAGTTTTCATAGAAGTTTGACTTTTGGATGCAAAGAGAGTTAGAAAGAAGGCTTGAAAAGTCGTTGGGTCACAATATAGCGTTGTATGTTTGAGAAAATAAAGCCTTGTTAAGAAATGGTAAAAAATAAATGTTTTGCTGATTGAGTTGATTGAGTTTTTTTTTAAATTTTATTTAGCATGTACATTATATCTGAGAGCATTCAAAGGCTTTGAGCTTGTTTTTGATAATGCTACCAAAAGCGATACTTCTGAAAAAAGATATAAATTGGAAACTGAACTCTAGCATTCGCATGTTGCATGTGGTAACTTTAACACACATAGCTTGAACTTGCTTTTTGAATTCAGTCATTTTCTGATTTGGTTGAGTTTACGTACGTTTCTGCCTGAGGTTTAAATCAAATTACTTAGTTCACAATCACTAGATTTCCATGCGTCGAAGTTTTGACGGATTTTTGGATTCTTCAAATCTTCGAAGGATGGAAGTCCATGAAAAGTTTGAAGTTTTCAAAAATCTGAACTTTTCACAGCTCCAATCTCGAGGGTGGAATTTTTCAACTGTTCGACGATACAAAACTGTGAAATTTTGAAGATAGGACCATGGAAGTTGAAAACTTCATAGTTTCCATGATAATAAACTATTTAATTAACAACATTAGTGAGAATCACCAGAAATAAATTATTATTTATGTTCAATCTGAATGTTGTTCCTCCATGAAAACAACATTGAGGAAATATAAGGTCCTCACTCTCAGCATCATGTTAATAAATAATAAAAAAGTAATAATCAATGGCATTGTAATAATAATAATAAATTATTATTTATTTATATCAGAGTTTGACAACTAACGACTACTTATTTATTATAAGGTTAAGTTGGCTTTGAAAAGTCATACATACACCGGTTGATAAGTCATAAAACACTCATCATCTGTGTTAGTAATTAATTTTAGACCACAAAATTTGAAATGTAAACAAGTTGGTGACAACACACACTTGTGAAAACAATATTTTGCTAACAATGATGTTATCGTTTCAATAGAAACTGTTCATCTCTCGCCGCAACAATACCATGACGTTGAAGCCGCCAAATCACTCATACTCTCATTGCGTAGTTATCCTTTCCTTGGTGTAGACAACTCTGCATAATTCTTTCAAAAGTTCGTATAATGGAAGTTCGGCAAATCAAAACTTCGAAGTTTTCAACAATCCGTTGTTCAAAACTCCTTCGAAACTTCGACGCATGGAAATCTAGTGAATTAGTTCTACCTCATTGAACACATTGTGTCACTCAGCTCATTTGGCTAACTGTGCGACAGCTTTGCTGCATAATAATACATCCCAGCTTGTGCCTGTTGCCTATCGTGAACAATGATGATTATTTTTGTTGTTTTTTACTAGAAGTTTGGCGTAAATATTGCATTTAATTTGATTGCTAACATTTTTTTCATTCTGAACTTGATAGTTTTTAAAATAGAAGATAAAAACACGTTCTCGCACTGTGTTGTACCACGGTTCTTGATTGTGAAATTTTATCATTCATACATTTACTTTACATAAGCTATGAACCGTAAGTAACCAATGATTTGGTTGGTTCTCAGGCTATGGTTCAAAGCATTCATCAGCCAGCCACGTAAACACTTTATATCTTGTTCTTGTGAAGGTAAGTTGGTCATTCTTTCAGCTAACACTGAATTTCGTAGAAAACTTTTTGCCTATCATTTTGTGAAGAGGAACAAAAATGTTGTCAAAAAAGTTATCATCACTCCAAATGGTTTTGCAAGTAATTGCCAACGGTTGGATTATGGATTATGCTGGTTTAATTTATAAATCATGCAAGCTAGCAATGCTTTGAACTTGTTTGCAGCAACAGCTCAAGAAAACCGGAAAGTAAATGATGGAGGTGAAAATGGTTGCTATACTTATTTTGATGTTAGCAACATTCACATGTGAGTAATTTCAATATTGGCATCTGTATTAACATCTATCAACTTTCCCATTTCAAAGCTATTCATCTTTCGCCATTTCAACTTTCCAACTGTTAAATAACTCACATATAGGTTGGACAGCTTTTTTCCACAAAACAAGAAGCTAGATAATTTTTGGGTAATAATTTTTGGGTTTTTTCATTTCTTTGTCGGAAAATAAAAATAAAATCTTTTGATGCTAAACCTCTTGAAAGCAAAATTTATTGCTGGGTGTACATGAAACGATGATTAAAACTTTTTAGTATCGCTGTTGTTACGCTGTTTCAGATTAGTTTAATTTTGCACAACGTCTATTGTAGATGGTTCACCACCACCCCACCCAGGAGCAGGTTGTGACTATACCTGCAGTATTAATTGTGCCCACTTCCTTGATTGTCTCAGCGGTGAATGTAATGAAGCCAATGAGTGTCAGTGTAACATTGACACTTGCCCCGAGTGTACTCAACCAGACTGCGCGGACTTTTGTGAAGCCCAAAACTGTGAGACTGGATTATGTGATCACAAGGTTTGCATTTGTGGGAAATGTAAAAAGCCGTGCAATAGGAAAGAATGCAACAAAAATTGCATGATAAGGGAATGCAAAATGGGAACCTGTAATATACAATGGAAGTGTGAATGCTTTGATTGCTTATCTCCACCTTGTGAGGAAAAACATTGTGGACAATATTGTGAGGGAAAGAAGTGTGAGAGCAGCTTTTGCGATGATAAAGCCAATTGCGTTTGTGAAAAATGCTGTCGTAAGGAGGAATGTTGGAAGTATTGCCAAGAGAAAGGATGTGAAGGAAGTTGCGAAATAGTTGATGGAGTTGAGAAATGTGAATGCTTCAAATGCTCATGTGAGATGAAGTGTATGAAGTATTGCAAGAGACTAGGTTATTGCAGAGGGAAATGCAATGGCGATCAATGCGCTTGCGTCAGATGTACAACTAAAGGAGCACCAATACACCCTTGGACTCTTGGAAAACTCACAATTCTGTAATCTTCCACCACAGTTACAGCAGCAATGCTTGTTGATATTTAGTAATTGTCATATTTTGTGTGTAACAATAATTTGCTGGTTGTTGACCTCTTTATGCAAGGTTATGCCATTTTCTTTTTGGTTATCTGATTAGCTGATGATATACTTGGTTGATTCTCAGTGGCGCTTTTCTGTACTAGCTGCGTGTTGTTCCAGTTTTTCTTTACTAGTTGGTTGTGAAGTATCTCTCTCTGTACATGGATTGCATATTTTGATGACCAGGACTTAGTATGCATTAAAAACAGACTGGACTGAAAAATATTATTTACTAACAGCGCTGTTATATCAAATCTTGACAATTCATATGTTTAGAACTGCTCCTTTTACTCTGACAACAATATCCGTAATATTTGTTCCACTTTCACTTGCAAAATAAATAATATTGTCTTACCAGAATGCTTTGCAATCTTATTATAAAGTTGGGCTACTTATTTGCATCATGTTGCATTCTCCAACAAATCTAAGAAACCTTTTAAGCATTGCGAATAAAATGGGGAAAATCTAATTATCGGGTAGAAGCGTGTAAAATATTTGAAAGTTATAAATGTGAGAAAGAAAAAAATGTTCCAGAAATTCAACAGTTTCAATTTTCAAGGTTTTAAGCGACACTTTTTAATTATTTGAATTTGTTCACTATCTTAATTTCATTCTAGTCTGAAAAAAATTTCCTTAAAGTTGATTACTCATAACAATGGTAGTTATTAGAAAACGACTTAAGTATAGCAGCATTTCTTTTAAAACATTGAAGTATCAATAAACATAAAGCTAGTATGTTACTGAAAAACTTATGTCCGTAAGAAGTGAAGCATAAATAATGACATAAATTGATATGCATGCATGAGAGAGAAAACAAATGCAGGGAAAACTCATACTATTTTTCAATGAGCTCTCTCGAAGATAACCTTTTTACTCAGAAAGCTTCACAAATAAAGATGGTTGCTTTATTACCCATCATTTTTTCAAGCTAAGTAGAACATTTACAAAATACTTTCGTCAAGATATTCTTTGCAAAGCACACTATGAGTCCACAAAGCCAAAGACAAAGTACTGTTGTGGATTTAAGTGTTATCTAATTTAGCGCACACACTGTAATTACACTAAGGCAGCCTTGTATTAGCCACTATAGATAGCCAGAAATGTCAAAATCAATCATACCGGATTGACCGAACCTGAGTATGAATCAGTACCGACCTTGTATAGGACAGTGCCGACCCTGTAGAAAGCTATACCCACCCGGAATGAGTCATTACCGACTATGCGTCAAAATAAAATAAATCCTAATTTATTAGAACTATGCTGTTTATTTGGAAAAAAATAATTGTGTACGTATCACCCTAAGATTTTTTTATCAACTCGAAATTAAAAACTTTTAGCACCAAAAATTTGACTACCTTTTTCATTCATTAAAACATTTTAAGTATAAAACGTAAACCTCACATTGAACTAAATGTATGAGAATGACGAAAATAAAAAAGTTAATCAAACGATGGTTTAGAACCTGTACCAGTCTTAGCTTTAGACCAATAGAAGTCATTGGGATTTTTCTGTGCAAGCGAAAATTTAGCTTTTTTACAAAAATGTGCTTTGACTGAGTTGTCTGGTATCAAAAAGTTTTGTGTGATTATTCATAATGCTTTACTGCTAAACGAAAACAATAGTAAATGTGGAAATGGTAAATGCTAAAAACTTTGGGACACGCATTTTTTTATCAACCTAGCAAGTTTAAAAAATAATGTCAAACAAACTACGTATACTCTTACAGTAACAACCAAAGTGTCATCTCAAACCATCGTTTCAAAGACTTGAACTCGTTGGTGCTTTTAATACTTTATAGTGCAGCAGCTAAAAACAAAAAAAGTTACGAGAACAATCGTCTTCACTGTTACTAGGTGTGCATATTGTGGTAGATTTTAGTGCACACTAGTAGTAAACAGGTCGTTTACGCTAGGAACCTTGCCAGACATGCGCTAGACTTTTGCCCACAGCGTTTGGCTAATAGCTGTTGGGTAGAAAGTCCTACTGTGACGGTGTCATAGTAAGCAGGGCCGGTATTGACCCCTGCAGGGTCGGTAGTGACCTCTACCGACCCGGTACAGCTGTACTGGGCCGGCACAAGATGGCCGCCTTAGAGGAGGATCTGCAAAGATGTCTAAGAACTTAGTAAAGGTCGTAAACAAGAAGTACTTACCCTTAAATTACCAACTTCATGGACCTAACTCTACGTACAGCCTGGGAACCCTGTAGGAACACTCATTGGACAATCAGGAGAAAGGACTCCGCCCTTAGCCACTTGGCACCTCCCTTTATTATTTACATTGCATTGTTGATTGGTTGATTATTTATATAGTTAATGTCATTGGTTACTCTACTTCCTGTGCATTGACTGTTATATGTTTTGTGCTTGTCAGCTCTCCTATAAAAGGAGAGCACCCACTGTTGATCTTTGCATTCGTTACAATGTTGCCATGGCATATACTCTTATATTGCTCAACCCTAGAGGAATAATTACCCTCAGGACAGCTTAGAGAATAAAGCCATTATAACAGGCACTACACGGTACTGTTTGTTTGAGCCATGGGCTCGTGCCTTACCAGGTAATTCGGTTGCCCAACACAGTTGTCACTGTCGGTCAGTACAGTGTCCCCTCTGGAGAGAGGTAGAATACTCGAGATTAGTGGATGTCCGTGGTAACAGACCGGAATCCATTACATTGGTGGCAGCGGTGGGATAAACGGTACCTTCCCACGCTGTGCTCTTTCACGCTACCCTCTGGCCCTGCGAATGCACTGCAGGCCAGCTACCACTGAAGAAAGAGAAGTGATCTACTGGGTGTAGATCTGGAGAGAGGAGAAGAAATTGATCTACCGAAGTAGTAGATCTGAAGAAGCAATTGACACAAGATACTACCGGATTTCTCTGCAGGTTCGTTGAGTTCGCTCCGAACTGCAGCAGCTATCCTGCCACAGTATCCACTACTAAAGGCTGCCTGCATCAACCGTAGAGCTTGCTCCGTTTGCAGCAGTCCAGTACAGACGCTACTGTATCTTCTACAGGCGCGTAGAGTTTGCTCCGCCCTGAAAATAGAGATACCGGCACTGTGCAGAAGGAGGAGAGAGTCGTGTATCAGCTATACAGACTCAGCTACCAGAGGTTATTCAGCTTGGAGTGTTACTCAGCTGGTAACAGTGACCCCGGCACTGTATCCATTTACAGTGTCCCTACACTACTGCCTGTAGGCTCGTAGAGCTTGCTCCGCCCTGCAGCAGTACAAGAAGTTTCATAACGGTTGTTACAAGCAACGGAGTGCCAGATACTGCCACAGTATCCATTGGACCAACCCCTAAATCTGCTAGAGCCACTGGAAACACTGCTACCGACCCGGATCTCACCTATACCGGCCCGGGATCCAGTTGTACTGACCATTTCTTAGATCTGAGTTGAGATCACTCCTCTATCTGCAAAGAATGGCCACCCAGAGAGCACGCAGCGCTGGTCGAGCACCCGCTGGCAACCCAGAAGCTACAGCAATTGACAGATTGACCTAAGCATTGACGGCTATGATGAGGCCCAACCAAGACAATGCACCAGCTAGGCTAAAGGCTCCGAAGTTCGACGGCGAAGGAGACGTCGAGTACTTTATCAGTAGATTCGTTGAGGTAGCCGAAATGAATGAGTGGCCAGAGAACACAGCCATGTTGTACCTGAGAGATGCATTACGAGGTAAAGCATTGGACTGTGGAAAGCCTCCACATCTGCAGGGTATCTTTGCTGCACTACGAGCATGTTTTGGGCTAACACCCAGGGAAGCTATGTCCCGGCTGACCAGCCTACGCAGCCAACACAAGACGTCGCTCCAAGAGCATGCAAGTGAAGTAGAGCGCCTAGTGCACGTTGCTTACGCAGATCTACCTCACCGACCCATGCAGAGGATGATGTTGGATATCTTCAGCACCACAGTCGGAAATGCTTACCTGCAAAGACACTTGTTGGCCATGCAGCCCGTTGAGGTTGCTGAAGCAGTCAGGGCAGGCAACGAGTATATGCAGATAAAGACACCGTTTGAAGAACGCCAGGCTCATGTACGGATGTTGGAGGAGGATGCCGACAAAGAGGAAGAGGAATGGATGAGGACGGTTGCCAAGGGCCCGTCTCACCGTGTCACCACCGCTACTGCCGTACAGCAGACACACCACACCCCTACACCTACCATACCGGATCCTATGACAACAGTCATGGACAGCCTAAAGCTATTAACAGAAGAGCTACGGTCGCTGAGAGCGGCAAGACAGGTGGCTCCCTCTCCACAGTTGGAGACCGCGCCTGCAACACGCTGCTGGGGCTGCGGGCAACCAGGCCACATGATGGGCACCTGCCCCCGAACTCAGCGCGCAGTTCACTTTGCAAACAACCCTAGACAGACGGGAAACGGCCGGCGCCCGCAGCAGCGCCACCGGCAGCTGACTGCAGCTGGGCAAGCGGGACCACACCCACAACCCCTTATAGTCCTGGAACTCTAGGAGAGAGTGGACAACTCCCCAAGATGCTACAGACAGCAACCAACCACCGCTGGACAAGCCAAACAACTCCTGATGCCCCGTACAGTCCTGGAACTCTAGGAGAGAGTGGACAACCCCCCAAAAGAGCATCCATACCCGCTGACTGCAGCTGGACAACTCCTGACACCCCATACAGTCCTGGCACTCTAGGAAAGAGTGGACAACCCCCCAAGAGAGCACAGACGCCCGCTGAGGACAGCCGGACAGCTCGACAACCCCCTTTTAGTCCTGTAACTCTAGGAAAGAGTGGACAACCCCCCAGGAGAACACAGACTGACAGTAGCCGGAAAGCTCGCCAACCCCCTTACAGTCCTGCAACTCTAGGAGAGAGTGGACAACCCCCCAGGAGAACACAAATGGCAGCGCCACCGCTGGAGCGACCTTACCAGGCCAGCTACTTCCTGGCTGGAAGGTTAGCCGCCCTGTTGATTGACACAGGCTGCACAACCAACTTGCTGTCGAAGCATCTGTATCAGCAATTGCCACAGTCAGTGAAGGACACGCTGCAATGCAGCGAGGCACATGGACTCATGGCTGACGGGTCTAGGATTCCCTTTTTCGGTACCCTGCAAGTAAACTTGCAGCTTCGTAAACTGAGAACGAGCGTTAACTTCGTCATTAGTGACATCAATGAAGATGCCATAATTGGCATGCCGTTCCTCACCTTACACGAGTGTGCCCTACGGTTTCCAGACTCCCATGTCATCATTGACGGACATGTGTTACCTTGCACGGACAAGCACGGGCGGCCACTTAATGATAGTGTCCGTCTAGCGCAAGCAGAGCTGACGGAGGACCCCCCTTACACCCCTGAAGAAGAGGATGTCCCCATACAACCACCCGCTGTTGAGAGAACTACAGGTGGAATGTACCAGGCTGTGAAGAGCCCCCCGCCACAGGTAGATGGCAGAAGATTTGAGCCGGTTCGGACAATAACTGTAGGAGCTAGAGGCAAAACAGTGTTTTCCCGTCCGCTGGCTACGCCCCTGCGCTGGGGAGAAGGGAGCCATGCTGCTGGAGAGAGGCAGCTGCCCTTTGACTATCAACCCTCTGTTAAAAGATACAGAGATGAAGCAAGCGAGCACAACACAGAGGCAGGCTATGAGAGCGCTCAACTGTGTCTAGATGGGGATTCCCACCACCCGCCTAGAGGAAAGGCAAGGAAAGCAGTAAGCAGACCCAAAAAGACTGCAAGGGAGGTGCGGACCACATCACGCTTGGTTTCAAAAGAATCCCCAGGAGCTCCCCGACAACCTCCAATGAACAGAATCACTGTAGCAGACCGTCGGCAGAAATTGGAGAAGTGGCCAAAAACCCCCAGTACCCAAACACTTCCTGTGGAGCCAGACAGAGTGAGTCAGAGTTGTGAACAACACTGCAGCTCAATGAAGCCACTCATACCCGCGAAAGTCATCAAAGGAGTAACACTTACCTACAAGATGTCTAACCATTGTCTGGAACTGAGCGACGCAGAGGATCTGCTGCTAGACTTGGATGACTATCCACCTGCCCAGTTAGAGAAGGAGCTGGAGACAATGCCCACAGCAGAGCTGTACACCAAGCCAGAGAAAGGGAAAGCTGAGGAGAAGGAGGAGGAGATCCAGCTAGCTGAGAAAGAAAAAGAGGGTGAGCAATTAAATGCAGCATTTTCGAAATGGTTGTTTGAAAACTGCACACCACGAGATCCGTTGGCACTACAGAGTGGCAGCCCGCCTAGCTATGCTAAACCTATACCTCTAGACTTACCATGCGCTGGTGACAGTAGAGTATGCGCTCTCCCACGAGTTGGGACTGCTGACACCCTCAGAAGGGCAGTGGATAAAAAGAGCGGAAGATCAAGTGCCCACCACTTGATGCTGCCTGCCGGCCCGGGATGACTCCCTACCGGCCCGGAGCACCTCTATACCGGCCCGAGGCAACCCTGTACCGGCCCGGGGTCCTCCAGAGATTCAGTCAGGAAAGACTGAGAGGTTACAAGGCCGTAATTACCCTTGTAGAGCCTACCGAAGGAGAAAGCCTGTGGTGGCAGCTAAGGGTGAACGTCCCACGACGTCTTCACCACCAACCTTAGTGCCACACAGCACAGTGCACCACACCCCGGCACGGGATGTTGCTTGCACCCCCACGGTACAGTGGGAAGAGGAGAAAAGGCGCTGGCTTTCCTTAAATAAGGAACGGCGCTCTCCTAGGAGTAAGACACGGAAAGTTCTGTCGGCGCTAGAACTTCCAGGGCCACTGCTCTCAACCATACATGACACTATGGTACAGCAAGCCCTGCTGCAATACAGGCAGCACATTAACACGTTGCATAAAGTTTATCATGCACCTGTTGTTGTAGACTCACGCTCCCAAGTGGACGTGACGCCAAGGCTCACCATACGGTTGGTGCAAGCACCCAGCCCTTCTGCAGAGGAGAAGGCAGAGGAGACAGAGGAGAAGGTGCCAGTCCCCGTTACACCTACTTTGGACGACGAGCCAACCACCTCGTGGAAGGAGGATGGGGGAAAGAATCCCACAAGATGGCGTATGCTGCGCTGGATTACCTCGGAGACTGAGGAGCGGGTGGAACACCTGTTGTGGGAGGCCACGGACTACACTTGTATTCAGTGTAACTACCGAGGCTGAAACACTCGGCAGCTGAGAACGCACATTCTGCAGCATTATGAGAGGCACTCCTGCCGAGTACACAGCACTCTCTACTAAACGAGACGCCGGACAATGTATATATGTTATTAAATATATACTCTTGTTCTATTATATATCTGTCTATGCAATCAAATATATAACCTGGGTACGAGTGTTACCCCCACACATATCTGCTCTTGATATTTTGTTATTAAAGCCAGGCTATGACTTTAATGGAGAGAGGTATGTGGTAGATTTTAGTGCACGCTAGTAGTAAACAGGTCGTTTATGCTAGGAACTTTGCCAGACAATGCGCTAGACTTTTGCCCACAGCGTTTGGCTAATAGCTGTTGGGTAGAAAGTCCTACTGTGCCGGTGGCATAGTAAGCAGGGCCGGTATTGACCCCTGCAGGGTCGGTAGTGACCTCTACCGACCCGGTACAGCTGTACTGGGCCGGCACAAGATGGCCGCCTTAGAAGAGGATCTGCAAAGATGTCTAAGAACTTAGTCAAGGTCGTAAACAGGAAGTACTTATCCTTAAATTACCAACTTCATGGACCCAACTCTACGTACAGCCTGGGAACCCTGTAGGAACACTCATTGGACAATCAGGAGAAAGGACTCCGCCCTTAGCCACTTGGCACCTCCCTTTATTATTTACATTGCATTGTTGATTGGTTGATTATTTATATAGTTAATGTCATTGGTTAATCTACTTCCTGTGCATTGACTGTTATATGTTTTGTGCTTGTCAGCTCTCCTATAAAAGAAGAGCACCCACTGTTGATCTTTGCATTCATTACAATGTTGCCATGGCATATACTCTTATATTGCTAAACCCTAGAGGAATAATTACCCTCAGGACAGCTTAGAGAATAAAGCCATTATAACAGACACTACACGGTACTGTTTGTTTGAGCCATGGGCTCGTGCCTTACCGGGTAATTCGGTTGCCCAACACAGTTGTCACTGTCGGTCAGTACAGTGTCCCCTCTGGAGAGAGGTAGAATACTCGAGATCAGTGGATGTCCGTGGTAACAGACCGGAATCCATTACAACATCATGACAAACTGGCAATGTTGCTGGCGATAAAGGGAAATTCCTGTTAGAAATAGTATTGTCGATATACTTGTCATGAGACTTGTCGCAAAGCATTTTTCGCTCTCTGAATGCAAAAAATTGGTGATAAACCAAATGCAAGATGTTTATTGCTATCGAAAATGATAATGTCACCAAAGGTGATAAAACTAGGCACGTATAGTGATACAGCAAGCCACAAATTATCCATTGTAACCACATGGCATCGGCAGCTTATGTTTGTGTTTATATTTAACTAGCAATGATCATTTGTGTTTTATAATACTGTTACTCATGAAATAATACAGCTGATTGAAAACAAACTAATCTAACAATCTAATCTAACCTGGATCGATGAACATCTGCTATTAGTCATAGTTGGGATCCACATCAGTTGGCAGCGAACGTATCGATCCAGGCGTTTAATTTCTGTTTTATAATAGTAAGAAATAATATCCATTGATCCGGATCAGACGTGAGGGCAAAAAATTCCAAAGTGCATTGTAGCGAGCATGGTTATTTTCACATGTGTAAGCAATTCATCAGCAATGGTTATTGTGTCGTCTGATTCCTCATTGGTACTATTAGCATGATGCACCGGTAAATAGCAGATAGTGGTAGCGAGTCAAAGAATAAACAGTTTTAGACTTGTCCGGTTGATTATGTTTGTTTCAAAACAAACCATTCTTGATTACATATAACATTTATCTTCTTTGTTTCAATAAAATAGCTTTTGGTTTCATTATTGTGACCAATGTATTTCCAATATATAAATATTGTACATGGAAATCATAATAACTAACAATAATAAGCGACATATATAATAATTAATAATGTATAACAATGAAATAACAATAAATGATGCCGAGAATGAACTTCTTTGAAACAAACGTCACTCACATGGATCTATATTAATTTTTGTGTGATGGATTGGTAGTGTTTGTGACCTATGAGTATGCCTCACAAATCGCTATTTTTTGCTCATTTGGATGGTATTATGCGATACATGAAAAGTATTGCTACTGGTCCATTCGGGTTAAATAATTTGCAAAAAACATTATTTATTAAATTTGTTGTACTGATCAATCCAGGTCGCGAATATACCTCTTAGCTGCTGATAATAATTGATTATTGCAGTAATAAAAAACAAATCGTAGTATTTTTTTTAACAAAAGTTTGCCTGTTTATTTTTTTTATTTATTACCACCCAATAGTAACTTATATCATATGTTGAATGATAGTCATTGTGCTACTAAAATCCTTTGTCACCACACACTTTCCCTAGCCAGCCAACAACTCTGTGATATCTTTTTCACATATTTATTCTTCCACAATATGAGAAAACAATAAAAAAGCAGCCCGCAATGCTAGTCGGCTAAATTGCACTTGACAACACACTGACTGCTACTGCCTCGGTGGGCGTGGTTTAACCAATGTAGATAAACTTTGAGTCGTGGAAATATATGCGGTTGTCGCCAATTATTTGTGGTAGCAAACCACAGAGAAACATAATACATAACATCTTTTTAATCAGTTTTTCTAAATGTCAATCCACCCTTTGGTGCCAATAGAATTTGGAGTTAGAAAAATTATCAATTTGGTAATAGAATTATTTAACTGGTTCTACATCTGCAACTTAATTAACAACAGGCTGATAAGCCCGTCTATGGACATTTGCTATCAGTTGATTGTTTTCGATTTTGTTTCCGTCACATTATTCCGATCAACTGCCTTAAAGTGGTTAGCCAACTCAAGCATTAAAGTTTCTCTCTGTTTAAACAAAACAAACTGCTATCGCTTTGTTACCAGGTTACTAAAAATGGATGCAATTTGTTTTATGTATGTATTTTATCGATTTTTTCTTATCAGATATTAGTTTTACAGAAATTGTTTTTGATTATAAGAGTGCTTTTTAAAATTTCCACTGCTCACTAGGCTCAGCAGGATATTGCTCGTGTTATGTAGACATGCTCGGCTGGTTTCTTTCATAATCAGAATGCTAAGTGTCTGACTTAGCCAATAAATAGGGTAGTCACATTTTGGTTATAAAATCATTTTCTTCGCGTTTGTCAGTTACTCCAGAATAAACTGAGCATGTGCTGATTACAAATAATGCTCAGAATCTCTCAGGCATTCAGTCGTTTTTAAAATAGAGAAATTTGGTTTTAATCCAGTTAGGTTTTTCTTTTCTAAGATACAATATTACTTGCTAGTTATTCAAACTTTCAATCTCACCTTTTTTTGTTCACTGATACTATTTTTGTTTTTGTGTCTCTTGTAGTTTAAAGATTTTTAAACTTCCTGTCATTTTTTGGAGTGACGTCGTATCCGCATTATGTAGTTTTTTTCTGAAAGTCTGACCGACCGATAAAGACAAGATTGCCCAAAGTGTTCATATTGTGGTAGATTTTGATGCACACTAGTAGCGAACAGGTTGTTTACGCTAGAACCTTGCGAGACAATGCGCTAGACTTTTACCCACAGCGTTCGGTTAACAGCTGTTGGGTAGAAAGTCCTACTGTGCCGGTGGCATAGTGAGCAGGGCCGGTAGTGACCCCTGCAGGGTCGGTAGTGACCCTGACCGACCCGGTATAGCTGTACTGGGCCGGCACAAGATGGCCGCCATAGAGGAGGAACCTCAAAAGTGTGTAGGAGCTTAGTCAAGGTCGAGAACAGGAAGTGCTTACCCTTAGACTACCAACTCCATGGACCCAACTCTACATACAGCCTGGGAGCCTTGCAAGACTACTCATGGGACAATCAGGAGAAAGGACTCCGCCCATAGCCACTTGGCACCTCCCTTAATTAATCATACTGCATTGTTGATTGGCTTGTTATTTATATAATCGTTTGTATTGGTTAATCTGCTTCCTGTGCATTGATTGTTATATGTTTTGTGCTTATCAGCTCTCTTATAAAAGGAGAGCACACACTGTTATTCCTTGCATTCATTACAATGTTGCCATGGCATATACTCTTATATTGCTCAACCCTAGATGAATAATTACCCTCAGAACAGCTTAGAGAATAAAGCCATTATTACAGACACTACACGGTACTGTTTGCTTGAGCCATGGGCTCTTGCCTTACCGGCTAATTCGGTTGCCCTGCACAGTTGTCACTGTCGGTCAGTACAGTGTACCCTCTGGAGAGAGGTAGAATACTCGAGATTGGTGGATGTCCGTGGTAACAGACCAGAATCCATTACATTGGTGGCAGCGGTGGGATAAACGGTACCTTCCCACGCTGTGCTCTTTCACGCTACCCTCTGGCCCTGCGAATGCACTGCAGGCCAGCTA
Source organism: Cryptosula pallasiana (assembly GCA_945261195.1). Taxonomy (NCBI): domain Eukaryota; kingdom Metazoa; phylum Bryozoa; class Gymnolaemata; order Cheilostomatida; family Cryptosulidae; genus Cryptosula; species Cryptosula pallasiana. The sequence continues at coordinate 45,132,301 of OX183131.1, read as the reverse complement.
CCACTGAAGAAGGAGAAGTGATCTACCGGGTGTAGATCTGGAGAGAGGAGAAGAAATTGATCTACCGAAGTAGTAGATCTGAAGAAGCAATTGACACAAGATACTACCGGATTTCTCTGCAGGCTCGTTGAGGCCCTCTACCCTGCAGCAGCTATCCCGGCACAGTATCCACTACTAAAGGCTGTCTGCATCAACCGTAGAGCTTGCTCCATTTGCAGGTGTCCAGTACAGACGCTACCGTATCTTCTACAGGCTCGTAGAGTTCGCTCCGAACTGGACATAGAGATACCGGCACTGTGCGGAAATAAGAGACGGTCGTGTATCCGCTATACAGACTCAGCTACCAAAAGTTATTCAGCTTGGAGTGTTACTCAGCTGGTAACAGTGACCCCGGCACTGTATCCATTTACAGTGTCCCTACACTACTGCCTGTAGGCTCGTAGAGCTTGCTCCGCCCTGCAGCAGTACAAGAAGTTTCATAACGGTTGTTACAAGCAACGGAGTGCCAGATACTGCCACAGTATCCATTGGACCAACCCTTAAATCTGCTAGAACCACTGGAAACACTGCTACCGACCCGGATCTCACCTATACCGGCCCGGGATCCAGTTGTACTGACCATTTCTTAGATCTGAGTTGAGATCACTCTTTTATCTGCAAAGAATGGCCGCCCAGAGAGCACGCAGCGCCGGTCGAGCACCCGCTGGCAACCCAGAAGCTACAGCAATTGACAGATTGACCGAAGCATTGACGGCTATGATGAGGCCCAACCAAGACAATGCACCAGCTAGGCTAAAGGCTCCAAAGTTCGACGGTGAAGGAGACTTTGAGTACTTTATCACTAGATTCACGGAGGTAGCCGAGATGAACGATTGGCCAGAGAACACGGCCATGTTGTACCTGAGAGATGCATTATGAGGTAAAGCATTGGACTGTGGAAAGCCTCCACATCTGCAGGGTAACTTTACTGCACTACGAGCACGTTTTGGGCTCACACCAAGGGAAGCTATGTTCCGGCTGACCAGCCTACGCCGCCAACACAAGACGTCGCTCCAAGAGCATGCAAGTGAAGTAGAGCGCCTAGTGCGCATTGCGCATGCTTATCTACCTCACCGACCCATGCAGAGAATGATGCTGGATATCTTCAGCACCACAGTTGGAAACGCTTACCTGCAAAGACACTTGTTGGCCATGCAGCCCGTTGACGTAGCTGAAGCAGTCAGGGCAGGCAACGAGTACATGCAGATAAAGACGCCGTTTGAAGAACGCCAGGCTCATGTACGGATGTTGGAAGAGGATGCCGACGAGGAGGAAGAGGAATGGATGAGGACGGTTGCCAAGAGCCCATCCCGACGTGTCTCCACCGCTACTGAAGTACAGCAGACACACCACACCCCTACATCTGCCATACCGGATCCCATGACAACAGTCACGGACAGCCTAAAGCTCTTGACGGAAGAGCTACGGTCGCTGAGAGTGGCAAGACAAGCGGCTCCCTCTCCAGAGTTTGAGACCGCGACTGCAACACGCTGTTGTGGCTGCGGGCAACCAGGCCACATGATGGGCACCTGCCCCTGAACTCAGCGTGCAGTTCACTTTATAAACAACCCCAGACAGACGGGAAACGGCCGGCGCCCGCAGTAGCGCCACCGGCAGCTGACTGCAGCTGGGCAAGCCGGACCACACCCACAACCCCTTATAGTCCTGGAACTCTAGGAGAGAGTGGACAAACCCCCAAGACACAACCGACAGCAATCAACCACTGCTGGACAAGCCAAACAACTCCTGATGCCCCGTACAGTCCTGGAACTCTAGGAGAGAGTGGACAACCCCCCAAGAGAGCATCAACACCCGCTGACTGCAGCTGGACAACTCCTGATACCCCATACAGTCCTGTAACTCTAGGAGAGAGTGGACAACGCCCCAGGAGACCACAGACTGACAGTAGCCGGATTGCTCACCAACCCCCTTTTAGTCCTGTAACTCTAGGAGAGAGTGGACAAACCCCCAGGAGAACACAAATGGCAGCGCCACCGCTGGAGCGACCTTACCAGGCCAGCTACTTTCTCGCTGGAAGGTTAGCCGATAGACCAGCCTCCCTGTTGATTGACACAGGCTGCACAACCAACTTGCTGTCAAAGCATCTGTATCAGCAATTGCCACAGTCAGTAAAGGACACGCTGCAACGCAGCGAGGCGCATGGACTCATGGCTGACGGATCTAGGATTCCCTTTTACGGTACCCTGCAAGTAAACTTGCAGCTTCGTATACTGAGAACGAGCGTTAACTTCGTCATTAGTGAAATTAATGAAGATGCTATACTTGGCATGCCGTTCCTCACCTTACACGAGTGTGCCCGACGGTTTCCAGACTCCAATGTCATCATTGACAGACATGTGTTACCCTGCACGGACAAGCACGGGCGGCCACTTAATGATAGTGTCCGTCTAGCACAAGCAGAGCTGACGGAGAACCCCCCTTACACCCCTGAAGAAGAAGACGTCCCCATACAACCACCCGCTGTAGAGAGAACTACAGGTGAAATGTAACAGGCTGTGAAGAGCCCCCCGCCACGGGTAGATGGCAGAAGATTTGAGCCGGACCGGACAACAACTGTAGAAGCTAGAGGCAAAACAGTTTTTCCCCCCGTTGGCTACACCCATGCGATGGAGAGAGGAGACCCCCACCGCTGGAAAGAGGCAGCCACCCTTCAGCCATCCAACCCCTACAAAGAAGAATAGACTACCCCGAGGAGCTCCCTGACAACTTCCAGTTAACAGAATAACTGTAGCTGACCGTCTAAAGATGTTAGAGAAGTGGCCAAAACGTCCCAGTACCCAAACCCTTCCTGTTAAGCCGGGCAGAGTGAGACAAAGTTGTAAGCCACTCTGCAGCACAGACCAGCCAATCGTACCTAGCAGTGACAGTGACAGGACCATCCCCCAATTAGCCATGGCGGCTAACCAGTGCATAGAGCTTGAGGACCAAAAGGCAGATTTGCTGCGGGATGCAGGCCTTGATAATTGTCCATCAGCCAACTGCGCAGACACAGAAGTACTGGTGATGCCCACAGCTGAGCTGTATAGAGGCCCCCATTCATTGATGAAGACGGTGAAGGAGAACTTGCTGCCGGATGCATACCCCCCTAACTACCCAATGCCCAACTATACTGAGATGGAACTACCTACCATGCAAACCCCTGAGTTAGGTGAAGAGCCCGTCCTCTCTCAAGGTGTAGTTGATGAAGAAACCGCCTCGGCCAGTACAAGTACCGAGGAAACGCAGTCCCAGGAGACTGAAAGCGCACGCGGTGGCTGTCATCCTTTAAGACAGTACCGCCAGAGAAAGCCTGTGGTGGCGACTAAGGGTGAACGTCCCACGACCTCTTCACCACCAAGCTTGGTGCCACACAGCACAGTGCACCACACCCCGGCTTGGGATGTTGCTTGCAACCCCACGGTACAGTGGGAAGAGGAGAGAAGGCGCTGGCTTTCCTTAGAAAAGGAACGGCGGTCTCCTAAAGTTGAGATAAGGAAGGTTCTGCCAGCACTAGAACTTCCAGGGCCACTGCTCACACCCATACATGACGCTATGGTACAGCAAGCCCCGCTGCAATATAGGTAGCCCGTGGACATGTTGCATAAAACTGGTAATGCACGTGTTGCTGTAGACTCACGCTCACAAATGAACGTGACGCCCAAGCTTACCATACGATTGGTACAAGCATCAAGCCCTCCCGTAGAGGAGGAAAAGGAGCTGACTACTAGCTTCCCCTATGATCCAGGAGGAGTTGAGTTATGGGAGGTCACCTGCAAGGGCGACTTTCTCTGGAGAGAGGTGCTATGTCATCTTATGGCATAGTACTCGACTATGTATATAATCAAATATATAATCTGGGTACGGGTGTTACCCCCACACATATCTGCTCTTGATATTCTTTTATTAAAGCCAGGCTATGACTTTAATGGAGAAAGGTATGTGGTAGATTTTGATGCACACTAGTAGTGAACAGGTCGTTTACGCTAGAACCTTGCGAGACAATGCGCTAGACTTTTACCCACAGCGTTTGGTTAACAGCTGTTGGGTAGAAAGTCCTACTGTGCCGGTGGCATAGTGAGCAGGGCTGGTAGTGACCCCTGCAGGGTCGGTAGTGACCCCTACCGACCCGGTATAGCTGTACTGGGCCGGCACAAGATGGCCGCCATAGAGGAGGATCCTCAAAAGTGTGTAGGAGCTTAGTCAAGGTCGAGAACAGGAAGTGTTTACCCTTAGACTACCAACTCCATGGACCCAACTCTACATACAGCCTGGGAGCCTTGCAGGACTACTCATGGGACAATCAGGAGAAAGGACTCCGCCCTTAGCCACTTGGCACCTCCCTTAATTAATCATACTGCATTGTTGATTGGCTTGTTATTTATATAATCGTTTGTATTGGTTAATCTGCTTCCTGTGCATGGATTGTTATGTTTTGTGCTTATCAGCTCTCCTATAAAAGGAGAGCACACGCTGTTATTCCTTGCATTCATTACAATTTTGCCATGGCATATACTCTTATATTGCTCAACCCTAGAGGAATAATTACCCTCAGGATAGCTTAGAGAATAAAGCCATTATTACAGACACTACACGGTACTGTTTGCTTGAGCCATGGGCTCTTGTCTTACCGGGTAATTCGGTTGCCCTGCACAGTTGTCACTGTCGGTCAGTACAGTGTCCCCTCTGGAGAGAGGTAGAATACTCGAGATTAGTGGATGTCTGTGGTAACAGACCGGAATCCATTACAATATTATGCATGCCGGCTCTGAACCTTTTTAAAAACAAAGATCGCTAATTCGACCTTAAGAAATAATGAGACTAACTTTTGAAAACTAGCAGCTGCAAAAAATTAAAAAAACATCTTCCGTCTCTAGAAAGTTTAATTAAAGGAAAAAGAAATTTAGCAGCGAACTCTTTTGAATTAAGAAAAACAGTTTAAACAAGTTTGCGGCTCGCTGAAAATTACCAGATATTGCAGCTGAACTCTCTGTCAACCAAACAGAGAACAAAGTTGTCAAGAAAATTCTTCTAACCTTGATAAATATCCTTTCATTGTTAGGTGGTAAAAAGTGTGAAAGGATTATTTCAAAATATCTAAGTATGTAAAGGCCGGTTCACACGACGCGTGAAATCACTGTACATTGACTGTTTCAGCGGTCGCCACAAAACAAACTGCGATTACTCACTCCTAAACCCGCTCGTTGGCGTGAAATAGTGCGAGCGTTGGATGTCTAACATGTTGAACTTTGTCACCGCAATATTAGCAAAAGGTCACCGTCGCGCTAGATGATTGGACAATCAAACATCGTTAATAGCCAAGGGCGTGCTGTATGCATGTAGCAAGAGTTGACTGATTAGTGATGAATTGATGAAGAAAGCCGCAAACGTTGGTTTGATGTACTTATTGTATACTACAACATCTCCCAGATATTTCCCAGCTAGATGAAAGTGCTGATGGTGATAATTATGGTATAAAAAAATAATAATTGATGGTTTTGAATTAATCAAAAAAAAATTATTTATTATAATTAATTAATCAATGACAACAACATGACATGAAATAAATTATGTATTTATTATAATTATTATGACTATTATAAGTAACAATCCATATCATTTGATAGCACTGTTTATTTTCATAACATAACAATAATCATTTAATTATCCCACTAGTAATTATTATTAACATCTACTATCTATGTATGTCACTGTGTGTCAGACATTTATTGATTCTTCTTGTGTATTAACTTTGAATATTATGCAATAATAATTTATGATTTCACTGAAATTTTACTCCATCTTAATACATGATGATGTTCTGATTGCTTTTGATGCCCGTATTTCTTTTGTACTGCTCATAACTTAATTAATTATAATTCATTCAGCTTGTTCAATCATTTTTTGCGTACTAGTACTACTAGTAGTACAATGATCCCGCGTATTGCGTACACTGTAATTCTATTGGTTGAGAGCAAAGACGCTATCGCGCGGAGACGTTGTGTGTGAACAACAACAAGATGAGGCTGAGCCGCCGCTGTAGCTGTTACAAAAATCCAATTCACGGTAAAGTAATTTTTCACGCGTCGTGTGAACCAGCCTTATGAGTACAAAAAACAGGATCTACTGCTGGAAAAAACACAGTTCACGCCTTCATACATCGCTTTGTCTGCACTAAGCTAACTTGTCTCACTTCATTTCAGCTTATGTCAGTAACTAGCTGCATTGCTCTGTTACACAACAATTTTTTTGTACCAGTGCTATGTTATGTAACCTTAGCTGTCACTAGCTATAATCATTGTTGTTTGTGGAGCCGGCTGTTGATTACCTGGACACTATTGATGATCTTGGAGTCAACAGAATAGTTAGAATTGAGTTATTCTGTCTTGATGTTAAACTCTAGGACAAGTGGGAGCTGGGAGTTCTTGAAGAAACCCAAACAACTAATAGTCTGTTAGTTAGTTGCTTTGCTGGAAGATACCAAGATCAAGCGAGTTCTCCTGTAGTGTTTGAGACTGGAGAGCCTTTTTAGCAAGCAACAGCATAGTGCAGTTAGTTATGTTTTGGAGAGTGTGACAAAATATTTCACTTCACAATACGGGGTGATCAAATAGTATATGGTTCGCTAATGAAGCAAATTAACGTACTTTATATAAAGTGCTCTATTACAGTTAGTAACATTGAACTGTATGCATTAAATTTATAGCCTGACTACAAACACAATCACGTTGATGTCAATAAGAGTATTTGCGACCTGTTCTTCAAACAAATACAAAAAATAATCCATGTTCGTAATTCAATACGTCGTTTATTCAACGAAACATAATTTTGGAACAACATAAATATTCAATGAAATGTTACAGTTTCCCAAACAAATCATAAAGAAGATGGCTCCTAATTTTTAAAATAATAAAGAAAATAAGAAAATTTGACTTGTTACAAACTGGAATAGTTTTTCAAGCTGCCCTTCAACTTAGTAAATTTTGGATTATTTTTGCAACATGTAAAATGAAAAAAATCAACTCGCTAGTTATCTTTATTTAGTATTCAGTTTCATTCGCGGCCTACGAACAATATAAATAAATACTGGTTGATTAATTTGTTTATTCGGTGATCTACTTTTTGTTGACCCTGGAGTTCCAAAAAAAAATGATTATTTATTGATTAAATTCATTGCTGGTTGGATTATTTTTATTGCAAAGTGTTCGGCGAACAGAGGTCGCAAATACTCTTATTCTGTCACGCAGTATTGTAGGGCTTTTTGCTGCTACTTGGTCACAACTGTCACTCTGCTTGTCTAAGTGTACAACTGCTATATAGGGCAACAACAAGACCAGTCTTGAAGTATGAGCTTTATTGCTGAGAATAAAACTGAGCTCTCTGGCTCAGTCTCTTAAATTTTATACAAAAATATAACATTTACAACATATTCCATGACCAATCACATTTTACTATAACATTAAGGTCTATAGTGAATCACTCGAGCATATCGTTTATTTATTGTCCTATTGGTTCTTGACAGTAAGGTGGGCGGACTCTTGTCTGACCTTTGACTCTCTGATACCTTTGCAATACACTTGTCAAAAATTGTCATCCAGTGATACAGTTAGGAGGAGGCAACTTGTAATTTTCGTTTCATCCTTCACTTGTTATTATGAGTAGCTGCAACTATTTTACACTGTACCAGGTAAGCATGAATCGTTAGCAAATTATCCCACAATATGCTTAGCTGAACAATAGTTGTGTAACAAGTTCCTGGTATGAGTAGCATAATGAGAAAATTTAGAGTGGTTCTTACACTTACATTGTACCATCCATTGAAACTTTACCAAGAAATAAGTTTCATTAGAGAGCTTGTAGTCCACGCTTTGCTTCAACGGGGCTTCAACATGCCAAAACCAATCAATGAAGTGTTTATCAAAAACATTTCACGACATAAATAAATGAAGAAACACAAAACTTGTTAATGCAATGAAGATTAATGAAGGACAATGCTGATATTCCTATCCACCCTTTCCTAAACCTCCCCCAGTGCTACACCACTTGACTCTCACTTGTTCTTGTTCCCCTTTCCTCCTACTTGCCTAGAACGGTAGATAATCACTCTGTACCGATAGTGTTTTACTACCCCACCCAGCCTCTCCCAGTCTATGCCACAATTCCTCCTCTAACCGTCAGAATTCAAATCTCTAGCATGACTAGATAGCAGCCTTTGCAACCCCATGCACTCTACCAAAAGTTTTTCCGTTGGGAAGACAGCTCTACAAGATAGATCTAGCACAAAGCGCTATGAACTGAGATGGAAGGGTATATGTATACTAAATACTGCAAAGCAACAGACAAGCAAGCTGGCACCTCAGAAGAGATATTAACCAATACTTACAATAACTTGCTTACGAGTATCCAACGAAAACTCTACCTTCCTGTATGTACATATTCTATTTCAGTTAGGGGAATCTTTATTCTGTTGAGGTAGCCATGTTTGTTTACATCATCTGCATTATGTTATAAGAAAATGACATAACGAGGTGGTGATTAATGACATATACAGTAGTGATTAATTTGACCATTGTATTGTATGTATATTGCGTCTGGGCCAGTTGCCATTGCTTCTTCTGGTGCCGGTTGGTTTTTATCAGCTCGCTAGCAGCAAATTATGTTGCCTCTGCGTTGTAGCCTTCTTATAGTTGCATAGACCACATCCAACTAGTAAGGTTAACTAAATCACTCGATCAAAACCCAGTCCACTTATTATGTAAGCAGACTTTGACTGGACTACATGAAGCCTAAATTGTTGGCCTAATAATCACAAGCTTACCTTATTTTGCAACCAAAAGGCTTTTTGGTGTTGTGAATGACAATCCTCGAGACTCGGTCAGCAGCAACATTTCCCAATGCATACTGTAATATTATGTAACAATGCAGGGCCATAGCTGCCAATTCAGTTTTGTCGGAAGTATTCAACTAACAGTTTCTGCTACGGCTATGGGTACAAAAACTCATCATTTCCTTTTTCAGGGTGAAAGTTTTAAGAGATTCTGGTTGGACTCAATTTCAAGCTACAAATGCAATGTGAACAGCCTCAGAAAACAGCAAAGAAATTTAGTTTAAATTTAATACAGAGGTATTGTCATCGTTAATAGGTTGGTTAAAGATGTAATGGAATATAAATTAATGGATTTTGGGAGCTTGTAATCCGCCAGCTGAGTGCTGTGACCAGCCAAACTCCTTGTTCACTGGCACAGGGAACTTGGTAGCATTCCAACAATATGCTGCTACCGGTTACGTTTCAACTAGAGGTAACGAAACAGGTCGGTGCTAAATCAAACAAGAAGTGAAGGAGTGTTCTCTACTCCACTACTAGTTTAGAGTCTTCGGCTCCGACACATAACTCAGAGTTTGAGAATGGTATGCATTTATTCTTACAAAATATTATGAGTAAGTGCATGTCCCAATACAAACTGATTAAACATAGCAAAAGTTTTACTTCTTTATAGGCAGAGCACAGGGAGTAAAATGGGGTATTAGCCTAAAACACAAAAGTAGAACAATATACCTCAAACAGAAAACATGAGTAAATAAAAAAAATGAGGCAAGGCATACAAGCTTGGACATGTATTACGCCCAGATGTAGAGCACATTGACAGTATCTGGTGAGAAATTCTGTGCAAACACGGAGCTCTCTGCACATTTTCTGTATCTAGTGAGAAATTTTGTGCAAATGATTCAACTTTCAAAACACCTACTTCTTTATAGTTGTACATAATTTTTCACGTGTTTCAAGAAATACTGCATTGATGTCTGTATGGATTTCATTTTTATGAATTGCTCTAATTGTGAGAGGACAAGTTCATATTAGTGTTGAAACACAATTCAATTTGAAGAAGTTTAACCAAGCTAAATCAATTTAAAACCAGGCGCTTCAAGTCTGAAGTGGAATTAGATAGTTTTTTGTTTACTTGTTGACCATAGATGCATTCCTTCTCTGTATTATTTAATGACAGCGATAAGGCCAACCCAACTTGATTCCTTGGTTCAGGTTACCGTCCGCAGGAGTTCATCCGTTGATAGTAAAATAAACAGCAGCACAGCGCAAGGCTGTTTATTGATGCTCAACTAATTGTATGTCTACCGCTTCAGAGTCTGTTGAAAAAACAAAAAATAAAATATCCTTCTTTGGCCTAGGAGTTTTTGTTGCATCCAACAATGAAAATTATGCTTCATGTTTTTCTTAAAGACAATTATCAATTCATTTCCCAATTGCAAAATATAAAAATTTTGCTCGTGAAGCTTGAAACGCAAGAGTTTAATCAGCCTTTTTACCACTCTATAGATTAAGCAGAATAACCTTCTGGTGTGTTTGTGTGAGCAGTGAGCACGCAGTGTTTGGTAACTTGTTCATTAGTAATACAATACAAGCAGATCTGCATCACGGTGTCTAAGGAAAATGAAGTTTATCTGGTTCCAAAGTGCCTTTCTAAGCACCAGATGCCATGAAAATTGTTTGGAGGTACCTTTTTGTATGCACCAGGAGTTGATTATGTCAGTTGTTAGTGTTTGCAATATTGTATGAATATTTATTATCTAATTATGTATTGTGCAGGGGTTGTTTATATTGGGGTGTGTATCACAGTTTTGATTTTTGGTGTGATTAGTGTATAAAAATGAAGAGTTATATTATTATAATACTATAGTTAAACAAGATATTGGGAGACCAATATGTGGATTTGAGAGCAATGACGGAAAATGTAGATAACCTTTTATCGAGCCTGAAAGAAAAGGTAATAATAATTATGATGATATTGGTATCTGTTATAGCACTTTCTACTTTCGGAAGTGCTTCCGAGTTTGGTATTTATGAAAGCACTATTGTATAAATACAAAATATGAGGAGCTCTCCCGTTAGAATCATAAATGAAACTGCGGGTGAATGATAAACATATAATTCATCATGGATGGTAGTGCTAAAAGAGTTGATAGTAGAGTAGAGCAGAACTCCGTTGTAGAGCTACTGGTTTAGCTATCCTGTTGTTGAGCTAGTGTTGTTGCTCAGTAACACTGTAGTTGTGTCTGTGAGGAGGGCAAAGTTCTTCACAGTATTACCATTTCCTAGGATGACAATTATATAGAGTGATGATAAGTACACAAATGAATGCAAAGAGCAACAACTCATTCAGCCTTCATATAGACCAGATGACAAGAAGTCATTTACAAATCATATAGCAAAACACTGACAGCAAATAAACTAACCAACACAAAGTTGTATAAAAGTAATAAGCTTATAGCAATGAACGGAAAGGTTATAATTACAAAGCCGCAAGTAGCCAAAATGTGGAGTCATGTCTCCATTGTCTAATCAAGAGTCTCCTAGTAGTCCTGAGGCCATACCCAGACCAGTGTTCATAGTAACTTCTGTCCAGGGAAGGCTAATTCTAGTATTAATGGTAGGGAAACTCTTTAGTCTACTTTTGGGTTCATCAAATGAATCGACCACTGTGTACCGGAATAACAGCGGACATTACAGGCCTAGCAAGGGTAGCTACAGGCCCTACAGCGATCACTACAGGCCCTGCAGGGGTAGCTACAGGCCCTGCAGTGATCACTACAGGCCGTGCAGGGGTAGCTACAGGCCCTGCAGTGATCACTACAGGCCCTGCAGGGGTAGCTACAGGCCATGCAGGGGTAGCTAGAGGCCCTGCAGGGGTAGCTACAGGCCATGCAGGGATAGCTACAGGCCCTGCAGTAATCACTACAGGCCCTGCAGTGATCACTACAGGCCCTGCAGGGGTAGCTACAGGCCCTGCAGGAGTCAATACAGGCCCTGCAGGGGTCATTACATGCCTCGCATGCTCTAAGACTGACCTAGCAGGCAATAATTCCATCCAGCGGTTTAATTTATGGCTCAAATAGCGCTTTGAATACTCTTGCACATGTATTGCTGATATATTTATGGTATGTACGCATTTTTACAGGTTACATGCGCAAAATCTATCGCACATCATTTGCTTCACTAATTCTTCCTTTTTTAATCAGTATTGCAAGCCAACGAAACAGTAAAGAAGAGCCTTTCTCTCCTTCTAAATTTTCTGTGAGTGTTAAGAATTACTTGGAAAGATGAAAAGGTTTACATTGCTTTATTGTAACCTTTATTTGCAGAGAGTGGTGATTTTTCCTATAAGCATAGGATGAGAGCTGAGAACAAATGATCAGAACTAAAATAATCACGATCTTTCAACGTATTGTAGGCTATGACTAAAGTATTATGTATCAGCTACATATAGCCTTTGTACAATTGGTCACTTCTAGCAAACATACTACTTAAACATTAACCTTGAGTTTTTATCTTATCTCTGTAAAGGTTTCATAATGTGGGCACTGACGTAGGTACAGTCTAGTGTAAACAGTAAGCTATAGCTAGTTTGTTTGCGCACACCCAGTGGAACCTTCATGTAAACCAGTTGTGACTTGTACTAACTACCAAACCGGTAAGTTACAACTTAAGCATACAATAACAAGTATTTCCTTTCTTAACTCCTTTAGCAAAACCAGCTCTTGCTGGTGAAGTTTTGGCTCAACAGTTACTTTTCAGTTGATATATTTCTCTCAACCGATGTCATTGAACATCTAATTAAATTGTTTTGTTAAGCTAGGACAGATTGATATTTTGTTATGGTTTGTTCACGTATAAAATTGCATCAATAACAGTTTGATTTTGTACATTCATCAAATATAACGTTGGTAGAGTATAGAGTGGGTAGTTTATATATCAGTATATTGTCACAAGCTATTTGGTTGTGGTGCTTATTTATTTTGGCCTGCCAGTAGTTCAGCTATCAAATATATCTGCAGTGTTGTCACCTATCACCCAATGCTTTTTGAATGACATATTTTTGTTCGTAAAGGCAAATAATCTCTGATAATAATATTTGAATATAGTTTGCTACTTGTACATCATAAATTTGTCATCGGTAACAGCAAAAGCTTATGATGTGTACCTAAAGAAGCACGCTGTTGTTTTGCTGAATGGTATCCCCAACTGCTCTTTGCTTCTTTTGTAAAGTTTTAGTTACAAATCCATAAAGAGCAAAAATAAATTGAGTGGTGTCTTGGAATTTTAACCAAATGATTGCCATTTTGGTTTTATGTATAAGAAAGTTACGTTTGAGGCGTTACATGATGATTTTTTATTCATGCCCAATACCGGCAGCTTCATAGTAGTACAAGAGTTGATACGGAGACAAATAGTTAATAAAATCCTTGGGTTCTAGTTAAAGAGAATTGAGAGAAAAACTTATTCTTCTGTAATGTTGTTGACCCCAAAGTAGATGAGTAGAAGATATGGTCAAATGGGTAAATACGTGAGCAGGCTGTCAGTTTTGTAGATAAGGCAGGCAGGTGGTTGAGGGAGGGGAGGGGTGGACGAGCAGGTTGGCAGATGGTTGGGCGAGCAGATTTCTATTTGATGTTTTGATAGGTAGATAAGTAGATATGTAGCTTGGCAAATAGATAACCAGGTAGGTAGGTAACTAGGTTATTGGATAATCAGGCACTGAAGTATGTTGCACAAACAAAACCACTCACCAAGCCGGTGTATACTTTACATGGGTTATTGTATTAGCTAATGTTCACTAATGTTACCTGTCATTGATGGTTTTCTCAACAGCTACTGAAATGAGATAACTTCTAATAAAGTTGAAGGTTATTTCCATATACGATCTCATTATACATCGAAGACCTACCAACCCTATAAGTCTTCTGGCTTGTATATAAATGTAGCAGAGTCTGCAGATATCAAAATCTGGTATTTTGTTCAGTTATTAGCTAGTAGAAAGAGCCCTGTAAGCATGCTACTGCAGACTATTTCAGTTTTTACTGTTGGGTGGCAGCACTTTCCATGTGAAGATAGGAAGTGCAGCAACTCTTTGAAACTATACTTGTTATAGCAAAAAGCTGTAGATTTCTGCGTCTTTCCAAGTAACTTGAAACACACCTAACAGGTGATCTAGAGGGGGAAAAGGGCTAATTTTTACTGCTTTGAGTGTTCATTAATTCATGGCAAAAACAAATAACACATGAAGTAACAGATGCATTAGACACTTGTACAATGTATCACCTACACCTGTATAGCCAGTCGACAATGTGTACATTGAATCTATACGCTTATCTTGTCTGTGGATGTTTTATAATGCTTTAAGTGTAGATATCTGACTTGTGTAAACATCTACCTATAGCTAGTTTATTATCTCATACCCAGCACACCTGTGAAGTAGAGCTGTCATAACGTGTACTAACTACTGAGCCCAGTAAGTTATAGTATAATTATACAACAACATGTCTCAGGTCGAGACTCTCTGGTAACTTTATAAAAAGAAATTATGATTTGTGTAGTTAGGATATCACATGTTAAAGTGTTTTACTATAACAAAATAGAACCTTTACTAGGTTTGAACTTCCTCTCTCCTTCAGTGTTATGGCTCTACTAATAAGGTATCTACACAGGCAAATAGGCAATTTCTCATCTCAGTTAGTGAGATTTTATAAGTCTTTACAATCATCTATCAAAATTTTTCTTTGATTATGGCCCATACTATCAACATAAGTTTAATATACAAATAATTTTAGAATTTAACTATATGCTTCTAAGAAACTTTAAAATACTATGTCTCTAGAGGTTGTTAGAGAAACACATCGTAATAACAAATATGAGACATACGTAATTCTGAAACACTGCTTCCACTGAGTCTACATCAACAGTTTCTACCGGAAAAAAGAGAAACTTTGGGAGTTTTAAGAAATTTGTTTTCAAGTCCAAGAGCTGAGTAATTTGCTCCTGATGTAGCAGTTTTACTGAAAGACGACAAAAAACAGATGTTTAACAAACTGTATGATTGAGTTTTTGTTGAAAACTTGTAGACATGCATACATTAGGGTGGTAAATAGTACAGTTAGTCGACCCATTCTTTAAACAAAGGTAAAACAACAGCCAGGGGCTGCAGCTGTGTGCAGAGGCTTTGGAATGTTTGATTGGATTTTAGAAAAATGAACTTGATAGGATTGTATATTTATGCTGGTGAGCTATGTACCATTATATTCCTAACTTATTCAAGTTTTACATTTTGTGAGTAGAAACTATATAAAAGATACAGGACTATTTACTATTGTTATTACTATAGAAGGTAATATTGTTAGTTGAAGGTCATATATCGTTGGAAAAGCTAAATTTTATAATTACAATAAACCATGGTAAACTATGATGATGATGAATGTTGTTTATACAATAATGACAGTAGGATCACATGATGTTTGGTGTTTTTGTAACCGTTAACTTTATCCCGCTTTTTTGCCGGAAACAAAAGGTGGCAAAACCTTTTTTTACTATTTTTGCTTCTGTATATTTTGCATGGGCAGTGATAAATGTGCTTGAACAAAGACTTGTGTGACATTTACTTCTTGATTGCCTGTGGGTATGATCCATTTTATCAATGTTTTAGTTCAACTCATACTGTATGAGATTTGAGTCCTCTATTATCTAACACAACGGTTTCTCCACTTCTCTCTCTCCACTCGCTTCAATGTCAATCTCCACAGACGCTAGCAACTGCACAGAGTCCTCGACTCAAACGTACTAAAAGTGTTCTATCAAAGAGTATAGTTTATTATCACACAAGCAAATGGGGTGCTTACACTATAACAACTGCCTGCTCAAGGCACAGCAGCTCTATTTTTAGAGTAAAAGGTACAGTTTCGTTACCTCATAAGGTACGACAAACGATAATACATAATACAAGGAAATTGCCAATTATAATACAGAATACAACACACAATAACAAAGTAATCCAATCAAGTAGCAAGCACATGGTAGCTTGGGGCTGGGCTCCAGTTCCCGCTATTTTCTGCCAGCACAACTTTCCACTCCTTATAAGGATAGACCACATCCTAGGCTGTGCTCCTGAGAGAAGGAAGGCGCCGGTCTCCATTCTGCGAAGAGTATCCATTTCAGGGAGACACAGACTCTTGGAGTCACTGTGGTTGGATCCCGGGTCGGGGTCCTGACCCGGGGTAGGCCCGGGGTGGTTCGGGGTAGGTTGGGGATAGCCTAAATTCATGTGTACAGGGGGATAATGACCCGAGGTAGCTGGTATCCCTTCTTCATGGGGATTTGGAGTAGCTACGGGGAGGTAGGGCTCTGGCGGGGTAGTAACTCATGTTAAGGGCACCAGGGGTGTACAAAGGGGGGTTGGGGAGTTGCCACCATTTACTTATCATGCAAATCTCCCACGATACTTTGTTGCATCTGAAATTTGGAAATTAAATTTACAATAAAAGTCTCACTACACACAAAAATTTAAACAAGAAATATGTAAGTTTACCAGAGGGTGGGGGAGGGGTGTTTCTTGAGTAAATACAATGCCTACTGCTACTGTGTGTTGCCACTATCACCATTTATTCCATTCAGAATAAAGTTGTATATCAGCATGCAGCATATAACTAGTTGTGCAGAGAGTTGACACTTCCTAACTTGCATTGTAGAACTAGCTTGTTGCAATGTTATTTTCTGCTGATCAAACACCTGCTCAAATACCATTTTATTGCTGTAAGGGAGGTTAAATAATCAACTGTGCGGAAGCATATAATGTTTGACAGCACTCTTACAAAATAAGTGTGATAATGCAGTGGGCAAAGGGACTGTGTGTTATTTATGTGTGGTATAAAGCTCTACTACAACTTTATAGAGCAGTTTTTAACAAATCCAAACATTTTTGCTATAAGCACAACTTCTACGAAACATTTTGACACTTTTTGAAGCTCCAAAAATTAATATAAATTCTTCTTGAGCATCAGTCTTCCACAATGTCATCCGAGTGTTTCTTTTAATTAGCGTTCTGTTATTGAACTATGGAAAATCTATCACACTTGTGATTGGTGTGTTTTATAGATAATGTAATGTAGCTAACTAATATCAATGCAATACACAATCCCACTATTCTCATTGACCTGTTCCAGCCAGACTCTCTTGTGTACAAGGTGTAGTAAATGAATGGCAGAACCAACAATAAATCTATTGTAGTAGTTGGTATGGTTGGTAGTGTTTTGAGCTCAAGTACTTACAGCTTGAAATGCTGTATAATCAAAAGCTCAGTACGTAGTAATGTGAGCTTCTCCCAAGTTCAATTTTATGTGCTCTGACTCT
Source organism: Cryptosula pallasiana (assembly GCA_945261195.1). Classification (NCBI taxonomy): domain Eukaryota; kingdom Metazoa; phylum Bryozoa; class Gymnolaemata; order Cheilostomatida; family Cryptosulidae; genus Cryptosula; species Cryptosula pallasiana. The sequence goes on along the minus strand of OX183131.1, from coordinate 45,115,074 downwards.
TTTGTCCGCTCCAGTTGAAAATGTAGCTATCACAGAGATTTTCACCAGCGAAGCAAAATCGGTGGAAATCTCTCCAAACGTTATTTTGAAATACTATTTTGGCATTATTTCCCCGGACTAACTTTCAGAATATTTCAAATAGCTTGGGATTCAAGGCAGGTAGACAAAAAAATGAAACTACATAGAATAGGTAATACTAGTCAGCAATAGTTTTATATTCATTTGACTCTAAGGCTAAGCTCTGGAGTTGGCAAATACTATTTGAAGTCCTTCATGACAGCAATTATTTTCCTAGCACCATGATGAACTTCCGACCATACTGTTAGTTAACTATTTTCTAAAAAATTTTAATCATGTCATTGCTGCATCTTATCATTAATTTGGTTTAACGTTTATGGTTGAAAACTGGTGTTTCTAAAATTTACTGGTAATTAGTTTTTTTAAATTTTTTTCCGTCATTTGGGCGGAAACACTAGATTGTTGGCAAGAATTCAATTCAGTTTGAGGCGTTTGGCATATTTGAGTGATTCTAATTCAGGTGATTTTTTGATCCGTTATTACTTACGCAAATATTTGTGAAAAATACACGATCACCTTGGTCATTGAAATAAAGTAAGTTAGTACATTTTATTTGTTTTTATAACATAACTTAGATTTTCATCAGATGGCAGACAAAAATAGAACTAACAATACCCATTTGAAAAATAATGATCAGTAATAATAAGAGCAATCTATTTAACAATAATAATATCATTATAAGTTGTTATTTGCTCTATTATTTATTATATAGTTACAGTAGATAAAAACGTATGAGTAATACTACTATAGAATAAAACTATCTTCATCTGTGGCTGTGCTCTTCTTTTTCTTATGGTGACGGTCTCTATGTTGTTGTCCTGTAAAATATGGAAGTATAATAATATATTATTATGTGACAGATTCGTTTTGATTATCATCATTATCACTACACAACTACTAAATAAGGCTGGTACACATTCTCATACAACGTCACTCTCGACTGATGAGCCTGCCAAAATTACCTGGAATTATAAAATAATTGGTGCTGTAAAGTCTTTTTAAAATAGAATTTTATGTGGTTTAAAATAATGCTACATAGAAAGTTTTGGTAGTATTCCGGTGGCAAGACGCCATACTATACTCTGAAGTTATTTTTAGAAGCTTAAAAAAACTTAAAATATTTTTTGTGATAGCTCGAAAATGGTTTTGAGACTTGACAGTCTTTGAGACTTTGACACTTGGAGAGCTAGTAATTCTGGCGTAGTTAAAGTTTGACAGTAAAAATGAACCATTCTTGACAAGCCACTACCATCACCGTGGATCATTGAAAAGTTGCCTACAAATTCATATCTAGTCTTAGCAGATGTCGTTGAGCAGTTTCGTAAACCACTTTTAGTGAGATGCAGCGCGTTTAATCCGCTTTATTTGTTTGACTTGCTTCTTGAACTGTTTCATTTGTGGTTAGAATTGTACGTTCTGAAGTCAAGAGGGATTAATACTAAAATCACAATCTGACGAAGTCCACTGTATTTGAATTGTCTATTTGAGAAGTTTCTTCATAGCAACGTGTCTAGTGTAAAAGTTTTGGCTCCTGAAAGTAGATGGTAGATATGAGGGAAATGATTGACAAAGTTTTCATCGACTTATTACTTAGCACATTTATGGCACGCTGCCAGACTAGTAACTCTATAGATTTAGCATGTATAACTTGTATTTACTTATTTGTACTGAGGTTATATATAATACAGCGGAGCACACTGGCATATCACAACCAACTCTGAACCGCTTTACCAGGTATAAAAATAAAGCCTTGCTTCATTTTTATATGGTAACAATTGATTATTAGCGGTCTAAAAACTACTGCTAGTCTGCACTCATAAATTCCAGTCATCTGCTAATCTCCGGGTATACATTACTGAATAAGCACTTTGGCTGATATTTCCTATGCACAGGTTATAGGAACCAAATCATTGTTGCATTTGACTCGCTATGCAAACGCGGCCCAACTCGGGATTGGATTTATACAGGAGTGGGCAGGTCAATTATTCTAGTATGCCTCGTATTTTCACTCAAAGTTTTCAGTCAAATCAACCACATGGTGATATGTAAGTTGGTAAGCAGATCATTATGTGATTGACATTCATTGATGGACCATCAACGCAGTTTGTACTTTCCTGTCAGTGATTACTCCTACTGCCTCTAACAAAATACTATTTGTAAAGTAACTGACAAAGTTAAGACGATCTCATTAAATGAATGAAATATATGACTAAAAAACTAAACAAATAAAATCAATAATAGAAAAATAAGTTGTGATAACAATAAAAATAATTATATCTTCTGACTTTTGTACTATTCAGTCATTTCATCATCACTATCAAAGAGAAAAATAGTGACTCTGTTCACCTTATTGTCTAAAATGGTTAATTTTTAAGTTTTAATAGCATTGAAAAATATATATTCCTTGAAATAATATTCTAATCAATAATAGGAGTGCTTATTGCTGATTGTCATAAATGTATTCCTTTCATCAAAAATGTTTTGGGAAATTTGTTATACCCTCAATGATTAAAAACAATATGTATGGCATATATAATAATGCAAAGTGAATGTTTCATCAAGGTGTAAAAGCAGATCAGTGGGACATGGGAAAATACAAGACTTTTCGTATTTTGCTTATAGCCAGTCGTATTACAGTGGCTTTAAGACCTCCACACACAACTATTGTTTTAACGAAAACAACAAATGGCTGTTTTTCACCCTGTATAATAGGTTTTCCCCAGTTATTTGAGGTAATTGAGAACCAAGCATGTTCCTGTTTAGCTTAGCTTAGCTTAGCTTTAGTAACACTACAATTGTACAAATTATTTCCAAAGTGCTGACGTGCTCGGCATTGACTGTTCAATGCTTTCACTCGATCACGGGCGAAGCATTTGTACGTAATTGACTCTTTGCTTATTCACGTCCTTCAGTTGATTCTTGGGTTGTGACATACTCCTATAAAAGTGTTCGATGAAGTGCAAATATGGCTCTATTCACGCTTGAGACAATAGAATATGCAAGGGTGTCCACTGAAACGGGCATAGTCATTTTAAATTGGAAATACATGTTCCTACCAAATCACTGAGCTAGGCTGCTTCCAAGCATTACTTCGCATCAAACAATCTGATCACTATTTTTAGATTAGCAATATCTATCATTTTGTCTCCGGAACAGCACACAGTCCGATCATAGTTCCTACAGAATTTTACACATCCGAAATGATGTATTCTTGAAATGCAGTTACTAAATAGAAATCTGTTTTATATTGAGATGCGAGCCAAATTTAAACCAAGTACTAATTAAAATGCTTCTTCGGTGACCCAATCAACAAAAATAGAATCTGAACATTCCAAAGGACTGAATGCAAACTGGGTCTTTACAAATTTGGGAATAAAATTACCTACAATGTTGATTATCTTGTGACTCCGTTTTCTCCCACTCATATTTTTTTCTCTCCGCAATGATAAATTATATAGATTTTTTTAGTGTCATTTATTTTATGAGTTCATGTCATCCAATAAATCATCGTCAACCATTGAGTCAATAGAGCCATGATCGCCAAGACTGAGTGCCTAGGGGTAACCGTCAGCTATACTGGGTATTCTATCTTTAAAATGCTGGTAAGATAGTGTAATGGATTCCGGTGTGGTTACCATAGACATCCACTGTTCCCAAGTATTATACCTTTCCCCAGAAGGGACACTGTACTGCTCCACGGTGACAACTGTGTATCCGGCAACCGACTTACCCGCTATGGCAAGACGCCATGGCTCACACAAACAATACAGAGTAATGCTTGTATGATGGCTATATTCTCAAGACAAAGTCCGAAAGGGAAATTATTCCTCTAGGGTATTTGCGGCAAAAGGGCTGTTGTGTAGAGCTTCAAGCCATGAAGAGAACTGGGGAATGACAGGGGGGCCAAGGAGCCGAGGGAGTAGGGTGGGTCTTACAGTCACCTCAGCTTGCTCGACTTTTTAGTGTCTCACCCCTTTGTAGGGCCAATAGTGTGCCTAGCAGCTTTACTTTTGACAGTTTGTGCAGTAGGATCGATAAATCTCACAAGTATGTGTTTCTTACTGTGAGGCCCATTCATACTGGCTGCTTTTGGAGGACCTCCGGGGTTGGACTCTACTAAGCTGAGAAGTAGGTAGCTGTGAATGGTATCCTTGCACAGAATAGTGGATTGCACAGCCTGCTGCTGTGGGGTATGGAAGTAGTAATATATGAGCAGATCTCCCTACCAAGTGTTTTTTTGTGGTTCTGGTCTTGGGGGTTATGCAATGGGTTACGGCGTTGGATGAATTCGCCGAGTTTATATTGTATTTCATTTGAGGGGTACTTGAGTGGCATTTGAGTGGCATTTAAGCGGCATTTGAGTTTTGATTATTTTTTTACTTGATTTGAACTCATATGGCAGCTAGATTTTGAATGTATGGCATTTAAGTTTTGATACTTTTTTCACATAATTTGAACTCATATGGCATCTTGAGAGAGAGGAGAGAGAAGACAGAGAGGAGAGAGGAGAGAGAAAGGAGAGAGGAGTTTTATCTACATTGAAGAACTATATTGATCAAAAATGAAACATTTTATGATTATATACATTGATTACATAATAAGTAGGGAAAATCTTCCTATATAATATAGCTAGAGTCAGTAAATACTAAGTAATACAAAGCACTACAACTTGTAATGACAATCAATGTATACATACATATGGTATCTTGAGATAAAGAAAGAGAGAGAGGAGAGAGGGAGAGAGAGAGGAGAGAGGAAGAAAGAGAGGAGAGAGGAGAGAAGAGATATATCTACATTGAATAAATATATTGATCAAAAATTAATCATTATATGATTATATACATTTATTACATAATAAGTATGGAAAATCTTCCTATATAATATACCTTTACAATAATGTTTTTGATGTACTGATGTTTGGTAAAAAAACTACATTAGTTAAGTTTTAAATTCATATGAAAAAAATTTGTGTCAATTTAGTATCTACTCCCAGGACTGATACTCCCCCTAAAATAACCCATAAGGCTCAGCCTAAAAACAAGTTTTAGGGGGTGTTTTTGTGCAAGGTACAATAAAAATAACTGTGTTTGTATATATCTAGAGAGAGTGTTTAGAGGAGAGAGAGAGGAGACTTGAGTATAAATATTCCTGGTAAATTATTTATTTACAATATTATTTGTAATTATTAGTGAAAGAAATTATGAAATACTGGCGAGTAATTAAGTAATTCAGTAAGGAAATTGGTTGGAAACGTAGTATTATTATTTAAATACAGCATTGCTTTGCAACAATGATTAATAAAAATAATTATGGACGTTGGTGAGTAATTAAGTAATCTAGTAAGGAAAACTGATTGAAAATCACGGTAATATTTGGTAAAAGATACTTGCAACATGTTTTATCAGCGAAAAAATAAACAATTTTCAAATGTTTACGAGTAACTAAGCGATTTAGTAGGAAAAACCAACTGAAACACGCATTTCAAATATTTACGCGTAACTAAGTGATTCAGTAGGAAAAACCAACTGAAACGCGCAATATCCGTTTTTGAAATATTTACGATAAACACAATTGGGATATTACTGTTATCAAAGAAATCAAGCGAGTATCAAATGTTTACGAGTAACTAAGCGTTTAAGTTGAACAAAAATCGATTGAGATCGTGTGACATCCGTTACAAAATATTTTACGTCAAGTTACCAACGAGAAAATAAATATTTCTTAGAATATCCGCTATAGCGAGTTACGATAATTTTTACGCACCTTGAAGGTTTTCAGTCCATTTTCAGTCAGATCAAAATTTATGCGAGTCGTTTTAGGTATTATTTCAGTCGACGTAATGTTACCAGTTCATTTTTAAAAAGCAATTAATTATAATATAACGCAAGTGCCCCGCAAGTGTCATTTTACTAATAAACTCATTCCAGAAAAGACATTAATCATCATCTCGCTTAATCCTATATGTTTTGATCTTTTTAATATCAAGTGTGTCGCTCGAGAAAAGTCATTAGTTACACCTAAGCACTATTTATTATCATGCTATTTCTATTTAAAACAAAAACAACAAACATCCATAGATGATGGAATTATAGGTCGAATTCAACCTAAAAAGGAAGAGAACTTGATTGCATCTATCTCCTGTTTTTTATTGTTTCATTACATATTAGTTAATATAGATACAGCCTTCCACCAAAACGGATTTGTGGTTTTACTTTTAATCCTAGTTATCTCCGCTATCGTCTAAAAAACATGAGCAAAGCATGACTTTATCCACTTGTTTTATTAGTTAGACTGTTACTTTTTTTAAAATATCTCATTGTTTTTTGTGTGAAATACAAATAATGCATCAACATACATAGTATATTTTCTATTTTTAGGAAGCTGTTTTGTCTAATAAATCAAGAGTTATATGTTACATATACATATTTAAATGCTATCAGATATCTTTAAAGTGTTTATTACATTCCTAACTCATACTTAATGTTGTAAACTATAATTGGAGCTCTCACATTTTAATTTACTGTCTGATGATATAAAGATGGAGCTACACTACATCATTGTTTTGCTGATGATGTGTCTATATGATTGTTTGTGGTAGTGTGTGTTATAGTAGAGTATATCAATAAACTGCAATTGAACTAGTTATTAAATGCTATCAGTACCTGTAAAGTATTTTATTACATTCCGAACTCATACTTAATGGTGTGAACTATAATTGAAGCTCTCACATATTAATTTACTGTCTGATGATATAAAGATGGAACTACACCGCATCATTGTTTTGCTGTTGATGTGTCTATATGAAAATTGTTGCTATAAAAATATGTTTGAAGGATGTGAGTTGTCATTCAAATGAAATGTAAGTTTCATCCTAGCTAGTTATATTTAAAAGAGGTTGTAAAATTTGTTTATCCAACGCTCTACATTCAAAAATTTTAGCTAGATGGAAAGACAGTTTACAGGGGTGTTTGTGGTGGTTAAGCTTATTAAACTATTTAATCTCTATCTTCCTATTTTTTTAACCAACTTCCTAATTGTCTTCCACTTTTTTAAAAAACAATATCATTTATCATAGTAATAATCAGAAAATCAGTCTACAAATTAATCTTGATAAATGACTTCAATGTTTTGTATATAAGAGAAACTATTTTTTTAAACAGTATCAGTTTTCATTTATACTTCATTCTAAGTATTACTCTGCAAAACAACAATGGCTAGCAATATCCCTACAACAAATGAGTAAGTTATTTATACTATCTTTTACAATTTTGTTGCAGTTACATTTATAAATTTATACAAATGTATATATATATATATATTACTTGTAGGTCTACATCCTCAAATGTTGCATTAGAACTAAATATAGACGAAATAGATTTCAGTGCCATGTAAGTATATTATTGAAACTTTATTATTCAATATTCAACTGTATTATATAGAGTTTTTAAATAATTACAATCTTGATTTATTGTTTTATTAAGTTCTACCGATGATGAAACACTAAGGTGGTTGGAGGAGTGTTTTAAAGATGATGAAGAGAAGACGGAAAAAAGCAAAGCTAGCACGCATATTGCTATGAGTAAGTTTTTCTGTTTTATGAAAAATGTAAATTTGTCTGTAGGTACAATAATAATGACTTTACATTTACTATGTTATTTTTTTGTAGAAAAAACATCTTCACGATTCATAGGAAGTAAACAATGTGTTGGGAAGAACGAAAACTTCCTGTACTATAAACGCAGCACATTTGAATGTAAGTATGACGAAAATATTACTTACTACATACTCATTCAATTTATAAAAAATTTTTCGAATTTTTTCAAAAAAATAGCATAACTACATTCGTATTTTCTATTTTAGTTCAAGCAGAGAATCCTCAATTAAGGGAATATAAGGAATTAAGTCTTCTAGACGGAAATATAAAAGAAGATAGAGAGTGTTTTAAGTGTAAGTGACATGCATTATCTTTATATATATATACATATACCATGCTTAAGAAAGTTATCTATATATGATGAGAATTTGTTTATTTTGTTTGTAGATATTGATAAAAAAAGCCCTAGGTATTTCCTTTCAGTGCTCTCATTGTTATTGATAGCATATGGCACAAAGATGTTGAGTGAAGCACTGAAAGGAAACAAAAACAACGTCTCTTGTATATTTTGTGGTAAGAAGTTTAAATTAGGGGGATTGCATGAGCCTGGCCGAGTTCTTTCAAGACATTTTTGTGCTCACTTGTTTATTTATTATTGTTTATGTGGAAAATCGCATACAACTTTGAGAGATCTTCAGCAACATAGTTGTATTTTAAAAACTAAAATGTTTTTTATTGTTGATATTGCTAGTTACAATAATTTTGTTTTATTTATTAATAGAAAATATTCTGAATTACTTATGGATATTACTTTTCCGAAAAATTTTGCGCTAGTGTATCTCTATCCAATAGAAGGTTATTTTTCTGAAAACATTGTTCTAGATTTTGAGTTAGGGAGTAAATGGTTGGCGATAGCTAAAAAACCTGCTGCTGAAGATCGAAAACTTTTGATTAAAAACCAGTGTAAAAAAATGAAAGCACTTATATCTTCAGATTCTGATCTTTCAGAAACTGAAGAAAGTAATAATGACTTAATTTCTGTTGCTAGTTCACAGTGCAGTCCAAAAACCCGTGTTTTAGAATCTAATACTATAACAGTTAAACCTCAAACCCAAGTAAATTTAAAAGAAAGCCAAAAGATTGATGATAAGAAAATTGATTTAACTTCACTTAAATTAATTTTGAATATAAAAGATGGACTGAAAAAAAAGGGTTTTAATGATTGTGTTAAATTGAAATTAGCGTCTATTAGACAAAAAATGCAGAAAAACTCAGACTTTTCTCAAGAAGAAGTTCTTGTACTAACTGCACTCTTAGGTGAGTTTTAAAATTTTTATTTCACTATATTTTTTAATATTATCATGGCTCTGGAATAGGTCTTATGCAACTACCCTATTTTATAATTTCTTACCACAAAGTATATAGTGAATAGGATGTTTTTTTATAAATACTCTCTCTATATATATATATATTATATATACAGACAATAGTCTGTGTTTTTATGAATACATTTCATGTAAAAAATGTTCTGTCATTAGTTTACCATAGACTTTATGCAACTATCCTATTTTACAATTTCTTACCACAAAATATATAGTTAATAGGATGTTTTTTTATAAATACTCTCTATATATATATTATATATACAGACAATAGTCTGTGTTTTTATGAATACTTTATTCATATGTATACACTTCATGTAAAATTGTTCTGTCATTAGTTTACCTAATGCATTATTTTTATTTGTTTTGTGGTTGAGAACTCCATACGCTTCATTCTTACTGTATTACTTTGCATAATATTACAAAATAAATATTACATCAACTACCTTCATACTGCATTCAAGTGATGAAACAGTAAATTTCACATCTGTATTACTGAATCTATAGCATTGTTATGAAAAAGACTATAATTATTTAATTATTATGTCATATCGTGACAAACTATCAACACCCAATTCACAAAACTGTAAAACCTAAAGTATAATGCTTGTGGTTGTAAAAAGTCTTCTACTGTTTTGGTTTCTCAAACAAATTATAAAACATTTTTCACAATTTTTTTTGTGCAAAAGCGGAGTTGTCTTACCATTTTGACACAATGTGCCGACAACTTTTACATATTTTTTCAAAAACGAAGTTTAGAAATTATAAATGGGAGTTGTCTTAACATTTTTGAAAAATGAGACGATAACTTGAAATATTTATTTTTGTGTCGGAACATTGAAATTTTGTAACATTTTAGAGTTGTAACCCCGAAAGTTTCACAAATTGGCTAAATTACTAATGTTAAATATGAATAAAATACTTTATTACACTAAATATATACAAATTATTGTACAATACAAATAATATGTAATTTAATGTTCATGAGTTGTTGCTGATAGATTTTGGCGAGTCGACGGTCATTCACTTGTACACGTATTCTATCTAAAAGCATACATAGATGTCGTTATAACAACTACATTATACTATGGTGAAAAATACGGCTATTAGTAGTTACTTATTACTAGTGAAGATTAACATACCTTAATTAAATTTCCGATATTGAAATCCTGCTAGCTTCGCTTGAAATGTGATTGTCATCTTCATTGCTTTTCTCACTATCATTGTCGACAACTTCATCTTTTTCCTCAAATTTTTTGTTTTCAGAGTCATCATCCGTCATATTATCATCTTCTTCATCAGTATAAGCATCAATGTTATCATCGTCATCATCATCATCATCATCATCATCATCATCATCATCAGCAGCATCATCAGCAGCAACATCATCATCATAACTTTTCATCAGCTCAGCATCATCAAATAGAGAAAGTCTGAAAGCTATTCCTTCTTTTTCACTTGAAGTAGATAGAAGCATCAAAGCTTCTTCAACACTCAGAATCGTGAGAATGTGTTTCTTTGTGCCGCTTTCAGTTGTCATCGTACTTTTATAGTGGATCATACCACATTCATGATTTTTGATCTTCAAAACGTTCTCAGGAGGGACAACAATCTTTCCAGTCATCAAAGATCCATCATTCATCATGTATCTGTAAGTGACAGTGTGAGTGATACGTAAAGGCAATGTATCTTGTTTTCGTTTTCGCTGCTTTGACTTCAAATTTTTCCAAACTGAAAGTCTAGTGAATGTCAGAAGAGTGTTGACAGGAATATTATCGAAAGTGATGATATCAAAGTATGCTTGCAACTGTTTCAATGATTTTTTTCTCAAGATTTTGGCTATAACTCGTTGTTTTAGCCCTTTATGATGATGATTATCTCCTACAATACGTAGATCGGGTTGATTTTCTTCTAGCTTTCCCATGTACACTAGGATTTGTGAAGAGCCGGGATCAAGTTCCTGTAGCTCCATCGTAAGTTCTTTGTCAATCAGTGACTTGACTCGAATTCGATGATTGTTTTTTAAAACATATTCATAGTCCAATATACCATAATCTTCAACGTAATTAACATCGAAAACCTCCAATATCGTAGGAATTGGTAAATCCAACAAACTCACAAAATTTCCGATTTCCAACATTCCTTTCTGCATAGCTCCTGTCATTATTCCAGCCATCTCGAGCAATTCAAACTCTCTAAGTTTGTTCACGGTATTATTCTTGCTGTTGCTGAATAAAAAGGAAATTGAAGCTTGAGATAATGTCACTGTCGGTTTTTTGATATCCTCCATTCGTTTGACTTCACTGTTCTCATGCAGATATGTGTAGTCCGGTGTGGGACTCAAAGGAGAGTCAGCTGAAACTACATGATGGTTCATTGCTATATCAGCATGAGCATTGGTGTTTGAGCGAGAAGATGTATCATTAAAGGTGTTAGGATTGGATCTTCTATCATCAATGTGAATGCCGTTGGTGGTGGAAATGATGGTTGTAGTGAAAATAGCGTTAGTGTTGTTGGTAGCTGTGATTGGTTCAATATGGAGCTTAGGAAGTGCTTTGGAGTGTGATGTCATCATACCTGCAAAAAGTAAAAGAACTTAGTTTAATGATGTAAATATACTGAAATTATTGTTTTATTAAAAGATTGTTTTTAAAAACTAAGATTCAAAAACCTAGATGTTTCAATTAATTAAAAACAAATAATTATTTTAGTGCTTCTTACCTTGTTGCTCTCCTAATAGCTGTAGTAGATGTTGCTCCTCTGTTAGTCGCTGTAGAACTGGATGCTTTCTGTGTGAAAACGATGGCTCTTATATAGCTAAAGTTGTACTGATTAAACCCTATGAACACCATCTCGTGTCAATCTCTATGAATCAACATTTGTTCACGCGAAGGAAAGTCAATGGTTTCGCGGGAATAAATGAATTATTTTCACGCGAATACAAACCAATGCTTTCGCGGGAATAAATAAGCTATTTTCACGCGAATGGAAACCGTTGCTTTCGCGGGAATAAATAATTTATTTTCACGCGAATAGAAACCAATGCTTTCGCGGGAATAAATAATTTATTTTCACGCGAATAGAAACCAATTCTTTCGCGGGAATAAGTACTTTATTTTCACACGAATGCAAACTGTTGCCTTCGCGGGAATAAATGATTTAATTTCCCGCGAATGGAAACCGTTGCTTTCGCGGGAATAAATATTTTATTTTCACGCGAATAGAAACCAATGCTTTCGCGGGAATAAATGATTTTATTTCCCGCGGATGAAAGTCAATGTTGTCGCGGGAATAAATACTTTATTTTCACGCGAATGGAAACCGTTGCTTTCGCGGGAATAAATACTTTATTTTCACGCGAATACAAACCGTGGCTTTCGCGGGAATAAATAATTTATTTTCACGCGAATAGAAACCAATGCTTTCGCGGGAATAAATATTTTATTTTCCCGCGAATAGAAACCAATTACTCCCGCGAAAGCAACGGTTTCCATTCGCGTGAAAATAAAGTATTTATTCCCGCGACAACATTGACTTTCTTCCGCGGGAAATAAAATCATTTATTCCCGCGAAAGCATTGGTTTCTATTCGCGTGAAAATAAATTATTTATTCCCGCGAAAGCAACGGTTTGTATTCGCGTGAAAATAAAGTATTTATTCCCGCGACAACATTGACTTTCATCCGCGGGAAATAAAATCATTTATTCCCGCGAAAGCATTGGTTTCTATTCGTGTGAAAATAAATTATTTATTCCCGCAAAAGAATTGGTTTCTATTCGCGTGAAAATAAATTATTTATTCCCGCGAAAGCATTGGTTTCTATTCGCGTGAAAATAAATTATTTATTCCCGCAAAAGCAACGGTTTCCATTCGCGTGAAAATAGCTTATTTATTCCCGCGAAAGCATTGGTTTGTATTCGCGTGAAAATTATTTATTTATTCCCGCGAAAGCATTGACTTTTCTTCGCGTGAACAAATGTTGATTCATAGAGATTGACACGAGATGGTGTTCATAGGGTTTAATCAGTACAACTTTAGCTATATAAGAGCCATAGTTTTCACACAGAAAGCATCCAGTTCTACAACGGCTATCAGAGAAGCAACATCTACTACAGCTATTAGAAGAGCATCAAGGTAAAAACTTAATAAATTACAGTTTTTACTCATATATTATTTATTATACTAAAACAACTGAACAAAATTAATCATCTGTTTTTTTGTTTTTTTTCAGATTCAATGACAAAAAATGGAAATAGTTAACAACACAGAATCAGAAACTCAGCCTAAATCTTTGACTCAAGAGGACTTGATACTTCTACAAAACATATGCAATAAGAAAATTGAAGAGAGAGTGCGAATTATCTCAAACAATTGTAAATTCATACAGAAAGACTTGATAGAGCAGCTAAATAGTTTTCGAACTGAATCTTTTCTAACATTAAAGCTCTTAGGGAATGATGTTACATCAGACATTCAGAGATTACATTATGTATTACAACAACGACAATATCAACTACAACAGGTAAACACACCAATTTCTATCGAGTGTGCTCGTAAAGAACTTGCTCTAAAAAGAAGAAACATGCAGCGACAGTCCGCTCAAAGACAAGCTAGAAGGGTAAGGACTCAACAACGTAAGACGCGACAAGCTACAAAAACATCCGATTAACAGTCAATTTTTGATGATAAGGTAATAATTAATAAAAAAGTACTATTTAGTAAGAGTTTGTAGTTGTTTTAAATTTCTGTTTAACCATTCTATACTAATACATAACTTTTTATTTTAGTTCATTATGGAATCAAAAGTACATAGAACAGAAGTCTTCCTTCCTAAGTTTGTATTATTTAATATTTACTGACTCTAGCTATATTGTATGAGATTTTCCCTACTTATTACACAATAAATGTATATATTCACATATTGTTTCATTTTTAATCACTGTATTTATTCAATGTAGATATATCTCCTCTCTCCTCTCTCCTCTTTTTATCTCTCCTCTCTCTCAACATACTCTCTCCTCTACCAAATACTCCTCTCTCCTCTCTTGCAGTTATTTCCCAAATACTGTAGATTTTAAATATCTAGAGGTCTAATTTGGTGATTTTCCAACATATTTTATAGCATTTAATATACTTATTATGTAATAAATGTATATTATTCAATGTAAATGTAAATATATCCATAAATATGTACATAATTATCCATATATACATAAATGTATAAAAAACTAAAAAAAATCTCTCTCCTCTCTCTCCTCTCTCTTCTCTCCTCTCTCATCTCTCCTCTCCCCTCTCTCCAAAGACTATGCATTGATTGTCATTACAAGTTGTAGTGCTCTGTATGACTACATTGTAAAGAAAAATACTATATATTGATTGTCATTACAAGTTGTAGTGCTCTGTACTACTTAGTATTTACTAACTCTAGCTATATTATACAAGAATATTTTCCTACTTATTATGTAATAAATGTATATAATCACATATTGATTCATGATTGTCATTACAAGTTGTAGTGCTCTGTACTACTTAGTATTTACTAACTTTAGCTATATTATACAAGAATATTTTCCTACTTATTATGTAATAAATGTGTATAATCATATATTGATTCAATGTAGTTATATCTCCTCATTCTTCTCTCCTCTCTCTCAAAATATCATATGAGTTTGAGTTATGTAAAATAATTATCAAAACTTGAATGCCATACATTCAAAATCTAGCTGCCATATGAGTTCAAATTAAGTAAAAAAATAATCAAAACTCAAATGCCACTTAAATGCCATTCAAACGCCACTCAAGTACCCCTCAAGTAAAATACATTATAAACTCGGCGAATTCATCCAACGTCGTAACCCATTGCCTCAACCCCAAGGTCTAATCCACAAAAAAACACTTGGTAGGGAGATCTGCTCATATATTACTACTTATGGAAGACCTGCATGTTGTTCATCACCATCTTACCATGATTGTCGGTATAGCTGATCTCATTGCCAGCTGCCACTATAGCCAACTTTGTGATTCTCATGTTGCAATCATGGAAAGTCAGAAAGAGCATCCTCAGGATGACACCTTCATCTATGTGACTGATGACAGACGTGGCGTCAGTGTTCTTATTAGCAAAACAGCGGGTGACTCTCACTGTGCCATAAGAGGAGTCTTTGTACCGTCAGCCAAGATACTTGGGACTAACTCTCATACATTGTCTTACAGCCTCCGGCAACTGGCCAAAGTTGTGCCTGAATAGGGGTTTCATCGGGCAGCCAGTATTATCTGGAAGTGTAATTGGCCTGCATTCTAGCTTCCCTGGGAGGAAATAGCTCACCTGATGGGATCTCTATAACAGAATTCGACAACTGAGCTAGTTGGCCCTTCGCAGCGCTGGAAAGGTGAGATGAAGTGTTTTTTCTAGGGCCTGAAAGTCACTCAACTGGCAGGCTGGACAATGCAAATTTTTGATTGCGTTCTTGAGCAGGAGCAAACTGGTGTTTCAGCGGACTCACTGGTGGCAGAAATGGCAAGTCAATCAAAAAATTTACAGTTGCAGATATTTTGTACTGATCCTGTCTGTCTGCCTTGTCAAGAGTATTGCATAAATGCTGCATGTACGAGGCTCCCATTTGGACACAGAAGGCAATGCTTTTTTTTCTGAATGCGTCGCGTAAACTACCGGGGGAGGGGGGGGGGGGAGGGAGGGAGTAAGAAGTCACTGGGTTATACTAATTTACTAATTCCAACTCTTCCCTTAACTTCTGTGCCTGGTGGCAGCTAGTTAGATGAGCAACTGCTGCAAAAACTTGTTGTTTTTGCACACAGATGCAGCTCTGGACACAAAAGCAGGTTTGGGTTTGGACGGGTAGCCTCTACTATGATGGTGAGTTTGATCGCTACTCAATGGCAGCGGTATCAGGTGTTGCAGGAGAAGAGTTGTGCATCACAGAGGGAAGCTGGAGCAGGGGGATTGTGCACCATGGTTGGGAGCTGTATGCATCAGGAAGGTGTGATTATACAATGAGAGGGGGTTTATACATGATGTGGTGTAGGTACCACCTGTTGCTACTGTTTTAGTTTCTGCATTTTCACCGCAAGGTTTTGTACTGTTTTGAGGAGGAGGAGGAGGAGGAGGAGGAGGGAGGAGGAAGGGAAGGGGAGAAGGAGGGGGAGGGGGAAATAGATTCCTCATGAATAGTCTCTTTGTGTTTTTGTGGGAAAGTGGTTTATAGCACTGTAGTTGGTGGCTGCTGTGTGCATGTTAGCCTGCCATTCTGGAGCCAAGGAAGATATCTGATACACTATGGAAGTGATCTATGGGTGAGGGAATGGGGCAATGGAAGGTGTCCTGTATCCCTCTTCCCTTCGTCCTTGACCATTCACAAATAGCTTGGTGTTTGGGACAGTCCTCATGTCTCATGTGGAGAAACTCTCCACCAGCACACGCTAGGTTTTCTAGAGATTAGGGCTCATAGCTAGGGATGGCCAATGGTAAAAGTAACTGTCTCTAGTCCCATGTGCTCTACATCGTTTTCTGGTAGGTCTGTATAAGCTACATAAACTGATCTATCCACCTCACTAGCATGTTCTTGTAGAGGTATTCTCCAATTTCTGCAGATGTGTAATCGGCTGCAAAGTTTCTTGGTGGGTGAGGCCAAACTGAGCATGGAGAGAAGCAAACACAGCATGAAGAGTGGTAGGCCTACCACATCCTAGTGCTTCCTCACGGAGTGCCTCTTTAACCATGTGTGCACCCCAGTCATTTGCTTCAGCAATCTACATCTCCCTGGCTGGGGAGCTTTGGGGGTTTGGAGTCATGTGCAGAGGGATGCAGAGGGACTGGGGGTTAAAGGTTCTCTCGGAGAGTCTGTGTGAGCTTATCCAGAGTTGTCGCTTTTGCGGTCCCTGCTGGTATTCTACCAGCATTTTTGGCTTACTGTGCGGCCATTGAACGATCGGTTGTTTCTAAGAGTCAAAAACGATACTTTCAAACAAAAAAGATTTATTCTGGGTTGGAGGACGTTTGAGAAGGTTGAGATTGACTCTCATTGAGCCTGGAAATGAAAAGGGTTGATCACCGAGTTAGAATACTTGGCAGTATCTGTAAAAAGACAAGTATAGTTTATGGATTGCTTCTGTAGGGGTAACACTTGGAAAGGTGAAAGTCTCGAAGCAAGAGAAGTAGCCCCAAGTCATGAATTGGCACCATGGGCTCAGAGGGGAGGGGAGAGTGATTAGAAGTGAGGTGGGTGTCTGTGTGACTACCGAGTCTGACAATCGCCGATGACTTGTGTAAGAGTTACTAAGGCAGTCACGAGACACAAACAGGAAAGGGAAGAGGTTGCCCGAAGGGTCAGAGTACCATCAAGTTTGGATGGGTAGGAGGTTGTGTAACAGTGTCTGCAAGTGTAGTGGGGCATCTACAAGAGCATTGTTACATGGGGCAATGTTAGTGATGATAGTCAGTTGGTTGATGTCTGTTTAGTAGTGTTTGTGCGATTGTACAATCCCACCGCTGTCACAGACATAAAGAATTTTGTCTGAACCTTTACCAGTCAACTACTAGAGAGTGCACCTGAGACAATTGGTCAAAACTATTGCCTGTCCAACACTGTCACACAGTGCTGCATAACCAAATTTGAGCTGTACATAGTTATAGCAAGCTGTATTGAGCTGCATTCTACCTATCAACCACAATGTACTGCTCAGTAGCACTGAGTTGTATCAAATTCAGTAGAGCACTGGAATATTGAAGTCAAACAATCCCATCAATGTATAATATATCATTGAGCAGAGTTTTCAACACATATTCTAATGGTGTGTATTGTTGAAGTTTTCTACCAGCTAACATACTTGGAGAGCTACTTGAAATGCTGTAGCAATGTGTCAGTTGTCTGCTTCCATTTAACCTGCACCCAGTTTCGTGGACAAGGGTTTTATTGTTAAGCTACAGTAGTTAAAAGTACAGGCAGTTCATTTGGCAGCAAATAATCAGGTGTGACACAAATGCAATCACCTGTTATGTAACTGTAGACAGCTCGCTACTAGTAGAACTATCTACTAGAGCCCAGGCTTGCTATGCATACAAATGGCTCACTTTGTAGTCAATAACAATAAGATATTACACTAGAAATACTTAGCAGTAGCAGAGTGCACATACTAAAGTGAAACTACTACACCAATAAAGGCCAGCTATGTAATCTTATTACAATATTTACACTAGTTTTCCAGAGGTGTTGCAAATCACCATTTTCGCAAATCAATTCAAGTACAAATCATGAAGTATGAAGATCAAATCAAATCAAGTCCCAACCGGGTCAGTGGCAAATCAAATCGAAGTCAAATTGCCATGTAAGCAATTCAAATCAATTCAAGTATTTGAAATGATTTGAAATTGATTTGCAAATCAGGAAAATAAGCGTTACCCAAACAATCTTGGTGGTGCAAACTAATTTGTAGCCTTCTTTATATGTTATCCAAGTACTGTAACACCTCAAACATTTACTCAAACAGCTCTGGGAGGAGCACTCTACTGGTTGTCACCATACACCTATGTATTTATTGTAGAAGACTCCGTCATGGCTTACTATCTGATTTCATTTTGAGGAACTACGTCTAATTTTACCATGATCAGCTATTTTTTTGTTCTATGACGCATCAAAATATCAGCTGATATTATAGTTATTACATTATTGTCCATTTCATTATTGTTAGATGTGTGCAACATAACAAGTATCATGTCGTTAATGCATTATTAGGGTAACATATCAATGGTCTTGGTATTTCTTATTAACATGTCACATGATTATCGTGCAGCATCTCTCTAATCCAGCTGTGGCCGTAATAGAATGGTCTTCCTTGTCACTCTCACACAA
This sequence comes from Cryptosula pallasiana, assembly GCA_945261195.1. Classification (NCBI taxonomy): domain Eukaryota; kingdom Metazoa; phylum Bryozoa; class Gymnolaemata; order Cheilostomatida; family Cryptosulidae; genus Cryptosula; species Cryptosula pallasiana. The sequence goes on along the minus strand of OX183131.1, from coordinate 45,096,154 downwards.
CTTTTTCACACATAAAGTCCGCAAATGTTTACAAAAATTGTTTGCACGCATCACCCACCATGATGGTAAGCTTCTGATTGTTACACACCAGTTTTAGCTTAATGCGATAGTCAAATAAAATTTCTAGTAAAGCCTAAAAAATTAATAAAAAATTGCCACTCAAGCATACACATGGGGCAAAAGTAAATTTAGATGGGAACACAAATGTCAATCAGTGATACTGATAAAAATTTTTTCACCATAAATATTGGGGCTGCATGCTAAATAAACTATTGTATCGCGATTGATTGGTACATCATTTATCTTAATAACCCATTGCAATTAGGTGTAAAAAGTGATAAGCTCTTGGTCTCCGAACAAAGAAATTATATTTATCAAAATATTGAACTGGTTTAATATTTAATAACATAATTAAAAATATCGTTTACATTATTGCTATTAATAACTTGTAATAATAGTTAATATGCAAAAAAAATTACCATCATTGAACCTGATGATTTAAAAAAGAATAGCAACAATTTTTCATCACAAAGCTTTTTGTTATGAAAAACCTCCTGTTTGAATTTGTTAAATCAATATAATGATTAATTCTTCATCTTCACAAAGCTGTCAGAGATAGAAATGATTCTAAACTGCTAAAAGTTACATTGGTAAAACCAAACAGCAAATGAAGCAATGTTAAAAGGATGGATAATAGTTATTAATAATCATAAGATTAATAAAAACAATAATTAATAATCATAACTAACAATAATCAATTGATAATAGTAATGATAATTAACAATATTTGACTAATAATAATAATTAATTAATGGTAATTGAAGTGACAATAATTAATAATAATAATAATAACAATAACAATAACAATGACAATGACAATGACAATGACAATGACAATGACAATGACAATGACAATGGCAATGGCAATGGCAATGGCAATGGCAATGGCAATGGCAATGGCAATGGCAATGGCAATGGCAATGGCAATGGCAATGGCAATGGCAATGGCAATGGCAATGGCAATGGCAATGGCAATGGCAATGGCAATGGCAATGGCAATGGCAATGGCAATGGCAATGGCAATGGCAATGGCAATGGCAATGGCAATGGCAATGGCAATGGCAATGGCAATGGCAATGGCAATGGCAATGGCAATGGCAATGGCAATGGCAATGGCAATGGCAATGGCAATGGCAATGGCAATGGCAATGGCAATGGCAATGGCAATGGCAATGGCAATGGCAATGGCAATGGCAATGGCAATGGCAATGGCAATGGCAATGGCAATGGCAATGGCAATGGCAATGGCAATGGCAATGGCAATGGCAATGGCAATGGCAATGGCAATGGCAATGGCAATGGCAATGGCAATGGCAATGGCAATGGCAATGGCAATGGCAATGGCAATGGCAATGGCAATGGCAATGGCAATGGCAATGGCAATGGCAATGGCAATGGCAATGGCAATGGCAATGGCAATGGCAATGGCAATGGCAATGGCAATGGCAATGGCAATGGCAATGGCAATGGCAATGGCAATGGCAATGGCAATGGCAATGGCAATGGCAATGGCAATGGCAATGGCAATGGCAATGGCAATGGCAATGGCAATGGCAATGGCAATGGCAATGGCAATGGCAATGGCAATGGCAATGGCAATGGCAATGGCAATGGCAATGGCAATGGCAATGGCAATGGCAATGGCAATGGCAATGGCAATGGCAATGGCAATGGCAATGGCAATGGCAATGGCAATGGCAATGGCAATGGCAATGGCAATGGCAATGGCAATGGCAATGGCAATGGCAATGGCAATGGCAATGGCAATGGCAATGGCAATGGCAATGGCAATGGCAATGGCAATGGCAATGGCAATGGCAATGGCAATGGCAATGACAATGATAATGATAATGATAATAATAATAATAATAATAATAGTAATATTTAATTAATTTTCATAAACAAAAATAATAATAATAAGATAAGATAATAATATATGGTAATAATATAACAAAAATAATAGCACAAAAATATAATAATAATAAATAGCCTAACTAATAATGTTATTAGTGATAATAATGATTAAATATTATTATTATTATTTATTATTATTATTACTTGGTTTCAGTTTGCAAGGATAATTTGTTTTATGAAATGAAATAGATGACAAAGATTTTACAATAATAATGATAATAATAATTAAATTAATACCAATATTATGATTATCTACAGTAATTATAACATTTTATTCTTACTACTTCTTATTTATCTATTATCAATCATAATAACAATAATAATAATAATAATAATAATATATATATTGTACAGGATTTTGCTCTGTGGTAGCTTAGCCTCTGCACCTGTACTTCCTCCCTTCACTCAGGCCGACTTTGCTAGCGATGTTGGCACGAGCCGTGACCAGTTGTCGTACTTAGTAGGGAGTCATTGCTGACTATTAGCTAAGTCGACTAGTCATGCATCCGCCTCACACTGCAGTGGTCGAACCGTTGCTTAGGCAAGGTTGAGTAGCTCGGTGTATGCTTGTCTGTTTACACTTGTTAGTATATGTATAGCAAGCTATAAAGCATATGCTTTCAAGGTATGTGCGCAATGAAGTATTTTGTTAGACAAAGTGACTTCTGAGAGTAAGTGGAGTAACTCAGCTTTATTGTAAGAAATCTGAGCATTTTATACAAAACTGACATGACAAAGGTGAATACAACACAAAGGAAGGCTACACCTGCTGCGTGGTGATTGGCTAACATAACAATATTGCCAGCCTCTAGTATAAAATATCGATAGTCCTGCCCTTAAGGGGTGGTGCTTAAACAGAACAGTATGTGGACATAGAACAACATTGAATAAACATAGAACGCTATAAGATAGAACTACGCAAGAAGTAAGAGTAGGCAATTGCAAGTTTTGTGTGCTGAGTGTTATTGTTTATGTCGGGTGCGCTCGTGGCATCCTCCACACACGCCGCCCCATTGGCGACAATGCCAATAAAAATATGGCACGAGCGATCTATCTGTCCATGGTCAGCTCTTTATGTTCCTTCTTCATTTTATACTTTATGTCTTCTACCTGCTGTAGGGTCTTGTAAGCTTCTCTTGTCAGCTGGTGTATCTCTGCCTCGTACTGGTCTAACCTTCTCACTCTTTCTTTCCTCTTTCTAACTCTCTCCTGTTCGCTGTCGACTTGTACGGTCGTTCGCCAATGTTGCACTTCCCTTTCTTTACTTATTCTCTTCTCTGGTGTCCGTCTCTCTGGGGAGGTAAGGGAGCTGTACGTTATCTTCCTCTTTTTCATAGGTGGGGATGCCTCTCTCTGATTCCCTAACCGCTTCAGGATCGGCGTCTGCTTGGCTGCTTTTTCTGCTTTCTTCTCATAGCTGGGTGTCGGTGTTCCAAACTCAGCTGGTTGTTTCCACTTCATGAAGGTGCAGAATTCTTGGTAGTAGTCTTTATCAACTTCGTACAGAGGCTTGTTGATTCCTCCGTGTGCGGCGGCTCCTTGGTAACTTCTAATGTGTTTGTGAATGGCATCCTTCGACTGGCTCTTCTTGCCGCAGTGGCAAAAGAAAAAGGTGAAGTGCTGTCGGACATGATAAATGACTCTTTTTCTTGCATGTCGGAAATCACACAGCTTGCATTTCCAGTCATCGTTGTATTCGTCCATTCTGTGTACTGCGTCTTTTATAGCATGTAGCGTCTTGTCAGTCACCCATATCTCTCGCATGCTTGTGCTGCTGGCTGGCCTTCTGACTAGTGTCTCATCTGTAAGAGAAACCGTATTTATTCTCAGAAGTGGTGATGGCGGACAAACTTTTGTCGGGAATGCCTCTTTTTGAGGTACCCTGACAGTGAGTTTTCTCATTTCGGCATCCAGTGCTGTAGTGAGCGACTGTATCGAGACAGTTGGTAGCTTACCAGTACTGGATGTGATCGTTTGATTTCCGACAGATACGTCTTCAGTATTCCTTCCTCTAGTACGAGCCATTTCTTCAAGTAGTTCGGCGAACTGTGCAAAGACGTGATGTGGTGCTGTTTCCAAAGGTTGATGAGCAACTGATTGCTGGTGAGCGCTGTTTCGTATTATATTTTCTTCATTGGCGCCTTTGGTTGATTTTTTCGTCGTTTGCGCATCCCATGTGACTGAGTCTTGATGACGTGGGAGCGCGGTTCGAGTGTATCTGGTTGGCGTGTTGGTGCGAGTGTGTGCATAGTCGGGAGTTGTCTCCTTCGGGCGCAGGGGGGAACAACTCCTTGTTTTTTGTCGAATTTCGAGTATTTCTTTTCTGCTCTTCCGTTTCACCTCTATCCAACCGTTTTGGTCCAAATTTCTTTCCGTTTTCTCTGGTCCTGGGCTGTCTCTCTCTTCTCTCTGTACTCTCTTTCTGTTTAGCTTTGTTTCTGCCTCTTCTGGGGGGTTTTGGTGTCCTACTGTGTTGTAGCAGTGATAATCCGCCAAACGCTTTGGTTTGTTCCTTTCTCTCTGTGGTCGGTCTACCGGGGAGGGCTGTCTTGGTCAAGCTACTAGGGCTGGCCAGTCCTCTTCATTGATGGTAGGTATACCGGTTGGTGGTGTAGTAGGAGGTACAGGTATTTCTGCTGTCTCCATCTCCTCTACTGGCCCCTCTGGCTCATTTATTTCCCTGTCTGGACCTCTGGTGTCTCTGACTCTTTCTGTTGGGGGGTTGACTGGTGTGCTAGGAGTGGGCGGTTCTTCCTCTCTAGGTAGCGGCACCGGAAGTGGGGGTACCGGTAGCAAGAATGCTTGTTCTGGTCTCCCTGTCTCCCGAGTCTGTGGCACATCTACATCCCTGGGGTAGGTAGGTTCTTCTCTTGGTAGTATTGGTAGTGGCTGGACAGTTTCTTCTACCCCTCGTGGCTGGGGTGGTGCTTTCTTTGGCCGCCCTCGCCGAGCGCCTTTCATGTTCGGGCGCATGGCGGGTTCTCTACAGGGTGGGGCCCTGCCCACTGGTTCATCGCATGTCCGGTAGGATCGTAACCTCTGTCCGTTCTGTATGGACCACTGTCCGTTCCTGCCTACTTTATAGGTATGATTGTTGAACGCCTCCAAGACTTGGTAGGGGCCCACAAATCGGGGTTGCAGTTTTGGGTTGCTCCCCTTTACTCTCCTCTTATTCTCCAGTACTACCAGGTCTCCCTCTTTGAAGACAGGTGGTTCCTCGCTTTCCTCTTGTCTGACCTCCTGTTGTCTATCCCGTAGGTATTGGTGTGCCATCTGTAGATTCGCCTGGATCTCCGTCGTGTATTCCGTGATGTTCTGTGGATCCAGTGAGGGGGGTCCCGGTTAGTTGATCCGGCAGACGCACCTCCCGTCCTAACATCAGCATGTTGGGCGTCTCTCCTGTGGTTGAGTGAGGATTGCCTCGGCACGCGCGCATGATCTGGGGGAGGAGGCTGTCCCATTCGTCTTGTCTGTTAGTGAGGATAAGGGCACGTAGGGCGTCACCGAGCGTGCGGTTTTGCCGTTCAACCACTTCGTTCCCTTGAGAATGGTATGGGGTGGTCCTGGCTTTCTTGATCCTTCATAGGCTGCATAGTTCTTCCAGGAGTATTGATTCGAACTGGGCGCTTTGGTCGGAGTGGAGTTGTTCCGGCAGGCCCCAGTATGCGAATACTCTCTCATCTAGTGCAGTGGCTACGGTGGGTGCAGTAGCGTCTGGCAGCGCAATGGCGTCCTGCCAACGGGTGAAATGGTCGGTGAGGACCAGCGCCCATCTGTTCTTCCTCTTTGTCAGTGGTAAGGGTCCCACCAGGTCCACAGCCAATTTTTGAAATGGCCGGCCAGCGTACATGCACTGCCTGTGGGGGTTGTCTGTCTTTCGTCCACTCTTTGCCACTTGGCAGACCTCGCACTCGTTGATCAGTCGCCGGACTAGCGGAGAGATGCCAGGCCAGTACCAGTCCAGCAGGATGCGCTGCCTGGTCCGATGGATGCCTGCATGAGCTAGTCGGTGGGTGTCCCAAACGACCTGGGTACGTCTGCTTGGGGGGCACAGGGTGCACTGCTTTGGTTGGGTTGGGTGTTGGAGTTGGATGACGAGTACTCCGTCAGGGCGGATTGTCATGGCTCTTCGCCTCTCGTATAGGACTCGCAACTCCGTCTCTCCTTCTGCTAGCTCCGTTTCTGATATGCTGCCTGGCTGTCTGACCTCCGCATATATTCAGGCGATGGGTCCTGTCCCATCCCTTTGCTCTTGCACTAGGTCGGCGGTGGCTTGTGGGGGTTGTACAAAGGTGAGATTGACTTGTTCTTTCATGAGCGGTGGTGGTCTCTCCTGGGTAAGTTCTGCGTGGGTTGGTCCGCCGTCCCTCTGTTCTATTGCACTACACTGGCGGCAGTCCACGCACTGTCCTTGACGGCTGAGCCCGTCGGCGTTACCATGTTGCACCCCTGCTCGATGCTCCAACTTGTATTTGAACTCGGCCAAGGTCTCCAACCATCTGGCGATCTGGTTTGAGGGCTCTCTCCTCCTGCAAAGCCAGCGTAGGGAGGCATGGTCGGTTCGTAGCTTGAATTCTCTGCCGTATAAGTAGGGTCTGAAGTGCTTGACTGCCTTTATGACGGCCAGGAGCTCCTTCCTTGTCACGCAGTAATTCTTTTCAGCTGGAGCCAGTGTGTTGCTGAAGTAGGCGATGACTCGCTCTTTTCCTCCTTGGACTTGGGACAGCACGGCTCCTACTCCCACTGCACTGGCGTCAGTGTCCAGGATGTAGGGCAGGCTGGGGTCCGGGTAGCCTAGTACCGGGGCGTGTGTCAGTCCGTGCTTGAGGTGATCAAAGGCTGCTTGCTCTCTTGGGCCCCACTGCCAGGGGACGTCCCTTCCTGTGAGTACGGTGAGGGGTTTCGCTATCGTGGCATAATCGGGCAGGCACTGCCGATAATACCCTGCTGTTCCTAGGAAAGCCTGGAGCTCTTTCATTCCTCTGGAGGTCTCCCACTGTCGGACGGCTGCTACTTTCTTTGGATCCGTTGCCACGCCTTCTGCACTCACTACGTGGCCCAGGTATCTCACTTCCTTCTGTAGGATCTCACATTTTGAGGGCTTGACCTTTAAATCAGCTTGCTGGAGACGTCCCAGTACCTCGCCCAACCTTTGTAAGTGAGTTTCAAAGTCGGGGGCGATGATGATAACATCATCGAGGTACAGCAGGAGGGTGCGCCAGTGGAGGCCCTTCAGGACTTTTTCCATCAACCGTTGGAAGGTAGCTGGGGCGGAGGTCAGACCGAAGGGAAGCACTTTCCACTTCCAGAGTCCGCTACGGGTGATGAAGGCTGACTTCTCCTGCGCGCCTTGGTCCATGGGCACCTGCCAGTAGCCGCTGGTGAGGTCCAGGGTAGAAAAGTACTTGCTCCCTGACAAGGCATCGAGGGACTCGTCGATGCGGGGGATTGGGTACGCATCCTGTCTGGTGAGGTCATTGAGTTTGCGGTAATCGACGCAAAATCTCCATGAGTCGTCCTTCTTCTTCACTAGGACCACGGGGGAACTCCATGCCCCGTCTGCCGGCTCTATGAGCTCCTTTTCCAGAAGGTCTTTGACTTGGCGCTCTGCCTCTGCTTCCTTCTCGGGTCCCAGATGCTGGGGTGGGCATCGGATTGGCCAAGCTCCCTCTATGGTAGGAATGGAGTGTTCGGCCAGATGCGTCCGTCCTATGTCACCGCTATGGCTACTGAATACTGCCTGGTACTGCAGTAGTAGGTCCTTCAACTGTCCTTCTTGTTGGGCGTCTCTACACCCCTTCCGGGTTTGCGTGAACAGCTCCCGTAGGTGAGGGGGAATCTCTCTCTCTGTCGTCCCTCGTCTGACTGGCGTTGGAGGCTCATCCAGGGCTTGGATCCTTTCCGCCTCTACTCCGGTGAATGTCCCTATCACCTCTCTGGCAGGTAACCTCAGAGTGTCCTGCGTCGGGTTCAGGCATCGTACCATTACCCATCCGTGGGAATCGGGTTGGTTGACGCTAGTGGCTATGGGTATCTCGACTCGGATACTCTCTATCACCCCCTGGGGGTATGTCTCTCGGGAACTCAGGTGGCACTGGATGGTCATCTCGGCCTGGGGAAGTAGCTCCGTCTCCTGTCGAACCTGGACCTTTGATACCAGATTCCTTCCATGGCGGTCGGTGCACACCAGTTCCTTTCCTCCTATCACCAACACTGGTCGTTCGAATCCTAGCTGACACTCCTGACTGGCCAGGAATGACATGCCTAGTATCACATCTTCATTGACTTGGCTGACCACAAAAGTTTCGCTGAACTTGACATGTCTGATTCTGCCTTGGAGTGCGAGTAGTCCATAGAAGGGGAGCCTTGTCCCGTCGGCCATAAGGCCGTGCGAATCGTACTCTTGCAGGTTCTGTCGGATGTGGTCAGGTAATCTGTCGAAGATGCACTTGGCTAACAGGTTGGTGTTACATCCTGTGTCGATTAGGTATGTCACTGCTTCTCCTTCCACTAGTCCAGGGTAGGTAATAGCTGGAGCGATATGGGCGGGTAACGTGGTTGAGTTGCAATGTGACTGACTTTGGGCTGACTGTCCTGTCCTTCAGGGGGGGGTGCGGTCTGCGTCTGCTTGTCTCTCGTCCTGGGCCTTGGTTCCTGCTGCTCGAGAGTCCCCGCCTCTTCTGTCCCTAGCAACGCTGAGTCAGCTAATTTTGCCAGACTGGCGAAGCGGTTGGACAGAGTGATCGGGGGACTGGTCAGGAGGTCCAGAGAGATGCTTGTCCGCGGCTTCCCTTCCTGTCTTCTGGGGTCAGCTGGCTCTTCCATCTTTTTACTCGAGATCGCCCGTCTGCAGTCTGCAGGTTGCCCTACTGCTGCGGGCTGTACCCGTTTCCCTGGCGGCTGGGCCAGGGGGAGGTCCTACACTCTCTTCGGGTGTGCCCTGTTCGCTGGCAGCCCCAGCACTTCTTGGGTATCTCTATCTTTTTCTCAGCCTTTAGGTCAGCGATCTCCTTTCCCAGTCCTTCCACTGTGCAGAGGAGTTGAGTCAGGGGGTCCTGTACCTCCTGGCAACGGCTGTCTTTTCTTCGAGGGGGTTCCTCATCTTCTTCAGGGTCAGCCTCCACGGTTCTGATATGTGGTCCTCCCATTGGCTTGTGAGGAACCTGCAAAAACTCGTGTCCGGCTTGGATGGCCTCTTCCAAGCTCTGGGGGCATACTGCCAGCAGGTGCCGTTGCAGGTACGTGTGACCCAGGGTGCTATGGAATGTCTGCATAGTCATCTCTTCTCGATTCTGTCGTGGGAGGTTGCCATAGGCTGCCTCAACGAGACGTTCGACTTTGATGGCATGATCCCTCAGGTTGTCTTTTGGTGACTTACGGTAACTGAGCAGCTTAGCTTGCGCTTCTGACCGGGTCATACCGAAGGTTGCCTGCAAGGTCCTGATCACGTCTTCTGTCGTCTCTCCTTTCCCACATTGTTCTGCTCTGCCAGTCAATGCCTGTCTCAGATGGATGACTGTATCCTCGGGTTGCCAGTGGTTGGCCTCTGCCACTTCTCTGAACCTGTTTAGGAAGTGGTGGATATCTCCGTGGCCATCAAACTGTGGCGTCTTGAATCTGTCCCTAGTGGTGGCTACTGTCATCCGATTGAGAATGTCGGTCAGTGTTCCCATCATCTGCATGCTAGAGGGGTCTCGGTCGACGCTGGTGGCTCTCCTCCTTTGTGCCATCTTCTAGTCGTCCTTAGTGTGGGAGGGTCTTCTTCAGTGGATGCTTGAATCCCACTGCTGCCACCAATGTACAGGATTTTGCTCTGTAGTAGCTTAGCCTCTGCACCTGTACTTCCTCCCTTCACTCAGGCCGACTTTGCTAGCGATGTTGGCACGAGCCGTGACCAGTTGTCGTACTTAGTAGGGAGTCATTGCTGACTATTAGCTAAGTCGACTAGTCATGCATCCGCCTCACACTGCAGTGGTCGAACCGTTGCTTAGGCAAGGTTGAGTAGCTCGGTGTATGCGTGTCTGTTTACACTGGTTAGTATATGTATAGCAAGCTATAAAGCATATGCTTTCAAGGTATGTGCGCAATGAAGTATTTTGTTAGACAAAGTGACTTCGGAGAGTAAGTGGAGTAACTCAGCTTTATTGTAAGAAATCTGAGCATTTTATACAAAACTGACATGACAAAGGTGAATACAACACAAAGGAAGGCTACACCTGCTGCGTGGTGATTGGCTAACATAACAATATTGCCAGCCTCTAGATTAAAATATCGATAGTCCTGCCCTTAAGGGGTGGTGCTTAAATAGAACAGTATGTGGACATAGAACAACATGGAATAAACATAGAACGCTATAAGATAGAACTACGCAAGAAGTAAGAGTAGGCAATTGCAAGTTTTGTGTGCTGAGTGTTATTGTTTATGTCGGGTGCGCTCGTGGCATCCTCCACAATATTATCATTTATTATTATTATTATTAATTATAACTTCAATTTTAAAAAAGTAGTAATTAGTGGACAAAAATAATGAATGACTGGATTGCATTTTTTCTGTAACAAGTATTCACTTATACAATAAAATTAATTATTCAGCAATCGAGTACTGCAATTCAGAGTTGATTGAAATAATAATGTGTTCACTCGTGATCATTATCTTTGTAGTTAGGGTTTTCTTCTGCTGGTCTAGTTGGATCGTTGTTTTTGTAGACTGTGAATCACAGCGTCTTAGCGATGGGGGTGGAATAATAGTTCCCCTCACAACATAAGTCTAAAGGGCCAATTAACAGCTGTTGTTATTATTAGTGTTTTTTTTATATTTTTTGTCTGAAGACACCGCTACATCATCAACGATACTTCATCGTTAATGCCATTGTTTATCATTATTTTAGTATAAAATGTGAAAACTATAAAAAATTGGTGATTTGATTTGAAATCCCCCTTTTTCAAATCAATTTTGTTTAAGACTCGAATCAAATCAATTCAAATCAACTGGTGTTCAAGTCAATTATTTCAAATCATTGAATAAGCTGAATAGGCTGCAAATCAATTCACAAATCAAGTATTTGCAAATCAAAGTATTCGAATCACTAGTGATTTGCAACACCTCTGTAGTTTTCTGCAAGACTACTTTTAATTTTGTAATTTTCCAACTTGTGCTTTTTTTTCAAAGTGTGTTTCTAAACGAACAAAACAGAGCTTCTCAACCGTGAAACTGTGTAAGTGAAAAATAACCGATAAACTTGAAAATACTGTAAATAATAAGTTGTACAGAGATTTTAGGTATTTTTCAGCTTGTATCAAGAACTTTGTAGTAGCATGCATTCAACTACACTGAGTTGGTTGTCAGGCAAGTTATTTAATGTTACTTATTAACCTGGATATAACCAAAACTATATCTAGTTCTTTTGCGATATGAGTTCCATAGAACACTTTGTGGCCTTTTTCAGCCGTATCATCGAAGTTGTAAGTTTGTCTTAAAACAAAGAAAAGGTTAAAGAAAATTACATAGTTACAGAATAATTATTAATATATTATAGTCAGCTTGAGAGATCTGTTTAGCAGCTTGGTGCAATATCTGTTGTTGTTTCTGAGATGAATTGATTAGAAAGTATTCTATCAGTGCTATTGATGCTTCATTTATTTCTTAATCTTTGTTTGAGCAAAATATGACAAAGAAAACTGGGTGCACTCAAGAGCTGGCTGGCATGACCTGTTCAAAAGGCTTTCAATTACTATGTTTCCGCATCATGAGAAATTGGCGATACTGCCGGCGATAAAGGAAAATTCCAGTTGGAAACAGAATTGTCAACAAATTTGTCGTGAGACTTGTCGACAAACATTTGTCACTCTCTGAAAGCCAAAAATTGGCGATAAGCAGAATTCCATATGTTTATTGCTATTGGAAACGTTAATGTCGCCAAAGGCGATAAAATCAGACATGCGTAATAAAACAGGAAGCCACAAATTATCCATTGTAACCGCATGGCATCGTTGGCTAGTGTGTGTTTATATTTAACTAACGAGGATCGTTTGTGGTTTATTACACAGTTATTTATGAAACAATACAACTGATTTGAAACGAATGAATCTTAGCTGCTGGTAATTAATTATCGCAGTGGTGAAAAACAAATGGTAGTATTTGTTTAGCAAAAATTCACTTGGTTCTTTATTATTATTATTTATTTATTACTAACTAATAATAATAGATAATATAATTTATTGAATCATAGCCAGTGTGCTACTAAAATTTTTTGTCACCACACAGCTTCCTTAGCTAGCCAACAACTCAGTGATATTTTATTCATATATTTCACAATATAGGAAAATAATAATAAAAACAGCCTGCAACGCTAGTCAGCTAAATTGCACTCAACAGCACACTGACTGCAACTGCCTCTGTGGGTGTGGTTTAACCAACGGCGATAAACTTTGAGTCGTTGAAATATATGCCCTTGTCGATAATTATTTGTGGTAGCAAACCACAGAGATTTAGCGATATTTTGTCATGATGTGGAAACATAGTAAGTGTAAGAGCTTTTGAACTCTAGTACATAGTGACGATAGAGTATGACAAGTGAGTGAGGCTATGGTTGACTTCATAATGATGCCAACAAGTATATCTGGTATACATTGTCATTCTTGCTTGAATTCTGACACTAATATGGAGGGGAAAGAGAAACAACCCTGTTTTATGTACTGTCTGACCTTTTATCAAGTACAAAGACATTTACTCAAACAAAGATAATAAAATAAATCTGAGCTGGCTATCAACTACCAGTGCATATTTCAACCTTAGATATTGTTCAGTAATATTGTAGTGGATTTTGGGGGCTGAAACCCACTAACTAATGTCGGTAGCAATCCGACTGGTAAGCTGCTACCAGTTGCCGTTTAACCTGTGACAAACAGCAGGTCGGTATGGTACCGAAAGATGTGTGAAAGAGTATCTCCGACTCTACAACCAGTAAGGAGCCTTCGACTCAGAGGCATAACTCAGTGCTGTTGAGTAACTATGCATTTATCTATCCAGAATAAAACGAGTAGTAAAAGCCACATTACAACTGAGCTATCAAGGCACAAGATTGTGATTGTTAATAGTAACGAATCACAAAATATTAATGTACAATGAGCAAATGAACAATCACAGATAAATAGATAACGAATCAAGCGGCTAGTATGTGGTTAAATAAATATGGGGCCAAGTAAGGGAAGGTGGACTTATAAGTTATCTAGCCAATCACAGTTCTAGCCACTTTCTTTCCTTAGTCTCTTGTCTTCATCAGCCTCTGATCTTGTCTTTTTGTCTAGTCTACTGGTGATTATCTCTCAAATGTTTCCTTCTACTTTTCCCAGGCTACTTTGCAACTCGCAGTCTAGGCTGAGTCACTTCCTGTCGGCCCTGCAAGGTTGGTAATGACTCATACCAGGTCGGTACAGCTTCCTACATGGTCGGCACTGATTCATCCGCAGTCAATCAAGTATGATTGATTTCGACCATTCTGGCCATCTAGCGGCTAATACAAGGCTGCCAGAGTGTCAGTACAGTGTGTGCGCAGAAGTAGGTAACACTAAAATCCACTACAGTACTCACAATACAACCCAATAAAAACATTGACTAGCACTAGGTCAGATTACATTAGTGTCAATAGAAATAACGCGCACAGTATTTACTACCATAACAAAGGATTGTAAGGCTGCCAGTAGTTAAGTCTGCTTCTCTCAGTCAATAAACTACCTCACTAGTTGATAGTGAAAAGGGAAGGGATTACTGCGTTAGCTATCAGTAGTCTTTGAAGGATACTTGGCTGTTTTAAACATCTGATCGTAAGTTTACCATTCCACTACAATATATAGATAATGTTTCTCTTCCCCGTTTTTTTTTTACCATTTGTTTGTCCTTCGCACACTTCTTCTGTCTTAATTTTTTCTTGATTTTACTCTTTTTTCCTTTCTCGCTCTTCTCCACTTCTCTTTTCTCTTGCCTTTTTCCTTTTCACACTCTTTATAAAACAATTTTTGTTACGGGGACCAGATGGATGTTGATTAGTGATATCAACTATGTACAGTACTTTAAGGTACCTTGACTGTAGTTTCATCAAATGGCTCAGCTCACAACATTTAACATAAAGAATAACTAACTAGACATTTCAAGATGCCTATGGTAGCTTTTGGCTTGATTAGAAGTTTCCTATAGTTAATTCACTTATCAAGCTTAGAGTTTGCTATGAGATCCAAGTCTCTGTCTGCGAATAGAACGCGAGCTTTGCTTGCATCAATTGTTTACAAACCACATCATTTATTGTGATGCCGCCCCCAACGCTTATGTAAATTAGATTACATAATCATTCTTCCTGTTTAATCTGATTAACTTGCAACCAGACACTTGATTCCGTTTTTTTGCTATTAAAAAATTGTTGTTTTTTATTTAGACTTTTCAAACTTACTGCATTTAAATATATTTAATTCCACTTACGTTGATGGTTTGGCATTTGTGCCTGCATTAATTAAACACTCATATAAATATAGATTTGTAGCAGATAAAGTACCAGAGACAATGTGTATGGTGTAGATAACCGGCGTTAAACAAGTTGACTTTGGTACAGTTTATGATCTAATGAATGCAACTGGTCAAATAGGCAGTTGCAGCTGGTCTGCACATGTATAGAGCCAGTCTTTCCTCATGTATACTAATCATCCAGTATAATGACAATAAACTTGAAAATTTAATTTCTATAATTCAAATGTTGCAAGTATTGCACTGTGTACTGATTTTGCTTAAGGCAAGCTTGAATGCATCAATAATACAGTTTGCCTAAAACTTCCCAAGAATGCTTCTAGTCGATTATTCAAAGAAAATCTTCTTTTTGAGCATCAATTGGAACAAAATATTTGGCCGAAAAGTTCCAAGTAGTGTAGGTTTCTGCACTGCGAAACTGTATTCATAAAATGTTGTAAAGTAACAGAAACATACTTATCAAAACTAAACAGTAAGTTTGTGTGTACTATGTCAGCTATAATTAATGTATTTGTAGTACACTTCGACACTGAATTGATTAAAAAACCATTAATTGTTACTTTTCACCCGTCCATTTGCCTAAACATATCCAAACTTTAATTTTTGAAACTTGATCAAAAAACTTATCTTGGATATTATTGGATGCATGAAACTCTTAAAATTCAATTGATGCACTTTAAGGTATTGCAAAAACAATATGTAGCGGTTACATTTGACTTTTATGCATTAGATTCCCTGTAGTCCTTAGACAATTTTGAGCATTGACTTTACCTACACGGTTTATAGCTAGAGAATTTTTGCTTCGGAGTTTGGTACTGGTACTCGGCAATGAGTGAGAAAGAACTGTCAGGAAGACAGCTGTCAACTGGGGAGCTCATAAAAAGTACCGATAGTTGCTGAAAATTAGTGCAAAAATGCATCAGCTTTTATTGAGCTCAAAAAAAAGTTTAACTAAAGAAACAGAAAACAACGTGTTTGATGGTCATTTCCTTAGACTAGAGTAAACTTTGAGAAAATGCATTGTTTTATGTGATACATGAGGTGTTTATAAATGAAATAGCATGAAAGCCATAATCGGTGTATTGTCCAGTAGTCAACTTTGTTCAATGACGACTGGCCTCGTTTGCTATTGCGGTAACTAAAATATTTCAAATACTCAGTTTCTTGCTGAAAAACTTATCTTAAAGAAATATGTGTACTTTTGGAGCTGGCTTGTATTATGAAAATACATTTTTTGGGTATAGCTGTACGCTCGAGTACAAACTTGTCTCAAACAGCATCTCTCAACTTTGATCTCTGTAGCAATTTATATCGGGTTGCTGACCTTTCAATGCACTATTGTAGCAATTTATGCAATTGCTAGTTTTAATGCACTGTTATTTATGTTACATAAGTCGTGGTATTCAGTCACACTGATGCTTGTTGTTTCAGGGTAATGAACTGTTTATTTGCAGCTTCAGCTCATACCAGGGGCCATTCTAGGGGGGTGTCGCATGTGTCGCACGACCACCCTTTGAACTAAGTAAAAAAAATTATGGGAGTTAGGTGCTCTTGTAAGTTCTTCCATCATAATAATTTGCACCCCCCCCCCCATCAAAAAGATTAGTTAGCTTGTGAACCAACATTTCATTGTTATAAACATATTGTTTATGCAATCATGGACCATTCTCTGGAACACAATCCATGTAAACAAACAAGAGAGCAGCAACGTATATTTTTGCAATGATTCTCTACTATCAAGTTACAGAGAATGTAAAACGACTTCCTCAGTTTAGTACTTTTAATTATTATTGTAATAATAAAGAAATAGATATTATTAATAGTCATTTAGCAGTAGGAAGGAAGGAATGAAGAATCAGTGGGGGTGATAATACTACTGATAGTATGATATCAAAAACAATTAATACAATACACAGCAGTAACAAATATTATATATTATAATAATAAAATATTTGATATTATTATTTGTATAATTGTTACTGTATTAATTATTTTTGATATCATACTAGCAGCAGTATTATCACCCCCATTGTTATTAATGTTTTTTAATTATTTTTAATAATTAATAATATATCATCTCATCCATAAAAAATTATCATTTATTAATTATTATTAATATAATTTATTCTAAAAAAATATTTTTGTGATAATAAATAATAATAGTAGTAAATGATAATACTTGTAAATAATAACTAAAAATATTTACTGTTATGGAATGTCCAGTTTTTTGCAAAAGCCAAAACCCTTTCTTCAAAGTTTAATGTACTTTTTGGCACCCAAGTTGTTATAATAATATTATCATTTTTATTATATGAAGAAGTAGATTGGTGCAGGTGGTTTGTCTTGCTAAGCCAATAATTATTTTTAGTTTTTTATAACCATTTCATGATGATTAACTTACATGTACAGCCTGGACTTTTAGAGTACGTTTCAAGGCATCTCAGAAGTCATATTTTCCAAATTTTCCGCTAACGCGGAGCTGTTGCAGAGGAAGGGTGTCCATGCCCCACACTTCCTCCACGCCCCCTCCCCTCCCACTCACCTATTCAAGTCCCCCTCCCCTTGAAAAATCCCACTGATGCCCATGAATTAGAAGGCTAAAGAAGTTAGCAGGTGATATCTCCTGATCTTCCTTTCCACCGAGTATGGCTTCAAGAAACAGGTTGCCAGCTAGTGTAATGAAGAAAAGAACTAACAGCAGCGCAACAGACCCATCACAACTACAGGGCTTTTTCACTGCTTCTAACATGTGAGTCATCTAGCCAAAGTAGTGCTGCTGAAGAAGCTGTGATCCAAAACAACATGATTTCCGGTTATTATGTCAGACTATAGTAATCTAATACTAACCATTGCATTTTAATTATTTTGATCTACACATACAGGTTTCCTTCCCTTTCCCTCTTTGCTCAGAGACACAGTTGAGAGTGAGTTTGTTGATTCTGTCACCACATATACTCAAAGATATTGTGATGATTTGCCTCATTGGAGTTCCCTCACCCAAGAACTGCGAATTTACTACAACTACTGGAGTAGTGAGCAGACTAGCTCACCAGAGCTGAGTGACATTTATAAATACTGCAGTGCTTCAAGTCTCTATCCCAATATCAAAGCCCCCACTGAACTGCTCATGACCATTCCCGTGACTAGCGCCACTACTGAAAGGGCTAATTCAACCCTGAAGTACATCAAGACAAAATTGAGATCTACGATGGGCCAAGCTTCACTAAATGCATTCGTTTTAGGCTATAAGCATAAAGACCTAGTCAAAAAGCTTAATGTTGAGAGGGTCGTAGATAAGTTCATAGGGATGCGTCCTAGAAGGCTTCCTCTTTCAGACCCTATATCAGAGTAAAGCAGTTACCACCGTGTATCGTCTGATGCATTAGTGTGTTCCAACACCAGCTCACCTGTGCAGTCTTTTTGCATTTGCCAGTATATCGACTGCTGATCTTAATAACTTGAGTAGATATCAGATCAGTCCTGGCTGTTAATAATACATCTATATGAAACTTTTCATTGTACACATTCACATGGAATTTCACTTAAAACACATTTACATTGAACTGCACATGGTATACATTTATATGCAGCTTAAATTTTATTAATTTAATTAGTCTACTCAACACAGATGTACAAATATTTTGGCAAAGATTGCATTTTCATTTACACATAGGGTTAAACGTGCAGTGTCTCCAAACCGTTTTCTACAATTTACTATTCTCATCAGAGCTACTGACAGAGAATACAATTCAATCTATTAGTTGTAAATTTGTCTCAAGTTTTATCTAAAAGCAAATTGAAGTTCATTGTATTTAACATCATTGAAACATGAGCAACCAGTGGCGGATTCAGGGGGTAGCCATGGGAGCCATGGCGGCCCCCTCCAGAAGAATAAGTGAAGAAATTTGCTGAGCTTGGCGCCATTTTTTTTTTATTCCCATAGCAACGGCTCTCGATTGCGCATCCATTAGTGAAGTGGCCATTGATAATTGTCATCATAAAACACCTTGTAGACATTGATCAACCAAAGTATGGCCATGGAGCAGCCCAAGGCAGCAACAAGCATTGTAGATTTTCTCATTGCACCTCCAAAGTAATAATTATCATTTGTTTTTTTTTGGGTTAATAATTAATTGCTAGATAGATAACACTTATAAATAAATATAAATAATAAATAAATAATATAATTATTATTATAATTATTATTATAATATTTTTTTAATATATATTTTTGTCTAATCTATTATTTTCTTGTCTCTCTCTTCAATGCAATAGCAACAATGCATTGTAGTAATGCACTACTATTATTATTATTATTATTACTACTAATTTATTAATAAATCATTGAATTCATTTATTATTATTACTATTCTAAGTCTTCATGTTATTGATGAATGAATATGTGCGCAACACTACCAAAAATAGTCAATTTTTTTCTAAATAACAACTAACTTATTATTACTACTTAATTTATTATTACTACTTACTACTCCTTCTGCTACTACCACTGCTTACTACTGCTACTATACTACTACATACTAAAACTAAATTATTATTAATTATTACACTTTTTAAAAAATTATTTATTATTTATTGTTCAACCAACCCCTTTCAATGCAACATACATGCTCGCCCACTTTGAATGAAACATACATGTGTGTATGTGTGTCTGAGGTTGTATGTTTCACAATTACCAATGGTTGATGATGTTGAATAAAGAATAATACATATTATTCATTCTAGCAACCATATTAAAGACACACCACATCATTTATTATGGTTTTGGAGGGGGTGCCAAAGAACACAAAGGGGGAGCCATCAAAAATTTTTTTCGGGGCTCTGCCCCGAACCCCGGTTGGCTCCCCCTTTTTGTTTTTCTGAATCCGTCTCTGTGAGCAACAGTAGAACATTGTGCGCACTCAAGCGATTTTACGCCCCCCCTTTGGCAAAATCCTAGAATGGCCCCTGCATACACTATGAAACACCAACACCAAACACTGTGAAATTTTAAATTTAAGACGTGGGTTTTTACGCTAAAAAGCAAAGCACTAACCACGACTATAGCAATAGGGTATTCAAACATAATGCAAGCAAGTTTAAGCAAAATGTGTAAACACAAGAAAGGCATCAATATATATAATGCAATCAGTACAGAATATAACGCTATATAAGAAAAACACGTACCTTTAATTGTCCTAGACTTGTGTATATGAAGCTCGTAAGTAGGTATTTGAATATTGAATACAGAAGTGCCACTGCAACATAATTACAACTTTACAGTGCAATGTACAAAAACCTACTGCCTAATTCTGACAGCGCACAAATTTGTCAACGCAGGAGACCATCAAGTGCTCCAAACCCATTGACAGACAAGGCGTGGCACCACCTCCAAGGCCAAATCACGCAACAGCAGCCGGCCAAGAAGCTGCCAAAACAAGGCAAAAACTGCAATTCTTTCAGTCAGGCAGTTGACCATTACTTCTGCAAAAGTCATAACCTTTATATACGAAATGAGAAAATTTTAGATTGTGTGGTGCGTTGCTAACTGGCTTATTACAACAGGGTAATTACAATCTCATTGGCAAAGATTTTGTTTCATGCAATGCCTAACAATTGACTAGTAGCTAACACTGTTTTTTGAGCACTTGTATGTAAAGTTCTAATATTTGAAAGTCAAAGAGAAAGTTTTAATAAACATACATTAAATTCACATTTGCAAAAGCTTGTAATGGGTTTGTTTTACCATTGCCTACAGCTACCCAAAATCCTACATGCAACAATAAAGCATAAAAACTTTACCCTACAAGTGTTTGCACTTTTGATGAATCCGGAAGATTTCATCAAAAGGGATGAGGGGGGGGAAGAAGTGGGAGGAGGAGGAGGAGGAGGAGGAGAAGAGAAGAAAAAGAATGAAGAAGAATGAGTCACGAACCAGAATACCTAGTCGAACATCATCTCTCAGTATTGTCGACGATAGCAAACCTCCAACGTTTCATGATGAAGAATGGGATGAGAAGATAGCCAGATGTTTGAATACCATGAAAACCAAACACAAACTGAGTAAGGTCATAGATGTTTTGAACATAAGACTTTAGAACAGAATTGCGAGAGACCAAGCAGGTGTGTACCAAAATGACTATAGCTCGTTGGGATTGTTGGATATCTGAGTTTGGGGACACTTGAGTTCAAGGGCAATAGTCAACTGCAAAGTAGGTTGTGTCTAGTAGAACAAAGACGAGGGCAAAGGCCGCTATTTTCACTCATCATCCAACAATGCTACCGTGTATCTGAGAGCGCCCTTGCTAAAAACTGAAGGATAGCTCGACAAATTCTTCACAGCTGTGGCTAAGACCGATCACCATGCTAAGAGTTTGGGAAGAAGGCTAAATACGGCCTGGAGTCAGATGGCAATCACAAAGGTGAGGTTTTATTTTTGCAAGTTGATTGGAATGGGAAGAATCGACTCATCTCCAGTGACTCCACCCTCTTGCATTCTCAACAACAGAATCATAAGAACCATATTGCAAAATCACAATGGGGATTGAATCACTATGTCACTATATCACTTGTGGCATCAAAAGAAAGGCAGCAGTGAAAGGTTACAGGAGGAATAGAAATGAAAAATGAGTGGGAGAGTCAGACTTTCTTGATCTGCCAAAAGCGTTTCAGCTCAAGATAACGGTGTTTCCTTTACATGAAGACATGATTACAACAATTGTTTAGAATTCAAATGCGGGGCAGGAGGAAAAACCCTATCTGGATCTTTATGTCAAACACTGTAGTCTCATCACAGACTTGGAATGATATGCTAAAGCCTACAAGTGTCCAGCTCCTTCTATTTGTTTTGACAGATTTGGTGATCGCAAAAGACACAGACACTCTCTCAGACACAACTATGCAGTTTCCCGGAGGTGAATACAGAACTACCTCTACAATTTTCGACAAGCCTAAGAAACAATTCAGAATAGGCATCAGAGTCATTGGTTTTGCGAGACATTTTCCAAATTTTTCCAAGGATGATATTGAATACATGCTACCCGAATGTGCTGATAATAGGGAAGCGAACATCACGTTCTACACCAGCAAACATAAGCTCTTGAGTATTATCATTTGTTCAAATTCACAAGGTTTTGAGTTGCTTCGGTGTATTATCAACAATGGTGATGAGGAAAAATGTGATGAAAAATTTATTCGACACTTGGAAAACATTAGCAAAGAAGCAGATGCTCAAGTGCGAAGCAATTTCTCACTAATCATAATGCAAGTAAAAGACTAGATACATCAGTTGGACAAAGCAGAAAAAAGTTGCCACGGTCACTCGCCTCTCAAAAAAAGAAAAAGAAACTAGGAGCTTCCAGAGTTTTGTATGACTTGATAGACTACATGGGAAAGTTTACTCTTCCAGGAATCATTTTTTCACGCTACTACATCAGAGTGATGAAAGGACTTCTGCTACAACAATTGAAATAGATCTCCGACAAAGATTTTGATTTTATTGTCCAAAAAAGAGTCAAGATGTCTTTATTGCTCCCGGATACAGTTACGAAATGTATTCAGAGCATAAAAATGTGAAGTGGTGAAAAATATTTTCTCTGTGAATAGAGGAAAGACTTGATCCAACTGCAACAGAAACAAATACCTGTGAGACAAGCTTTTACAGAACCTTGAAGCAAAAAGGTACCCAGCCGAGAAGAGTATAGCATTTGCCAAAACTCATTGAAAAATGAATACATAAGCACCATGAACTTTGTTTTAAAGTGGTACATAAACTTGGACAAAACACCATTCCATCAAGCTTTGGAAAGACAAAGAGCTATCTACAGAGAACAGGAGTTCAATATGTTGAAATATAGTATATCTTTACCAGGTTTGGCACTTCGCTGGATGTTTAACAAAGCTCCCCCCAACCACCACCTCCACAGTTTTCTTCCTATTAGGATTTCTGAGATTTTGGCAAAATGCTTTCGACAGACTCTCTCAATCACCTGATTAAAAAAATCAATTCAGGTGCTTATTATTTTACAGAGAAAAACATTGTTTGAGGATCCAGTGTGGTGATACACAGACATCACATAAAGGGAATCGCTAAAATTTGAGAACATAGGATCGAAAAAGAAGCCAAAATTTTGACAGGGTCTATGGAGTTGAGGCATATGCTCTCTAACTATGGTGTATGATGCAGTTGATGTCTACCCGATGTCTTTGGAGAAGAACAATGGAGAATTCCATTGTCGCCGATTCAGCAAATTTTAGCAAATTAGCTCAAGGCTGGCTACAGAACGAAACTATGTAAAAAATCAACTTCTGACATCAGCTCAATGGAGGAAAAGTCTCTAGGAGAACGAGGATTCCCTGTCAAGGGACTTTGCGTTGAAAACCAAATCATTTTTCAGTTTCACGGATGTTTTTGACTCGGACACAATTGTTCTCTCAAAAACTCTACACACCAGGAGTTTCAGCCTAATAGACGTATCTTCAAACTCTAGGTTACACTGTCATCTTGATTTGGGAGTGTGAGAAGTTGATTTGTGTAAAGACTCACAATAATCTACAAAACATTGTCAACAAATTCGACGATTCTTTATATCCCAAAATTTTGGAAAAAAACTAAATCAAAGCAAAGTGGAGGAGAGAGTTTGATCAGAAGACTTTTTTCGATTCATCAAATGTGACAACAAAGTCTCTGAGGAACTAGAAGGTAAATTTTCATAAATACTTGCCATTTTTGAAAGCACAATGTTGAGCAAATCAGTTGAGCAGTTGAGCAGTACAAAAACGAGTTTACGGGAGATAGAACTGTTGTGCTCAACTTGAACTCCTGGTACTGTTGGGGTGAAAAACGAAACAAATTTAGCTCCAAAGGTTTAGACAAGCTACTGTAAGTAATGATTTGAACAATACTGTTATCTGAATACGTTGAGTGCGAGAAAGTCATTTAAAGGGAACAATAGTGGTTTCATAAGGATTGATGGAGAAATGTTAACTTATAGACAAATAAAGCGAGCACTAACATCTTTTGCGCAAAACGACAAGTGTGTTCCGGCAAAGTGTCAGCTACGCCTAGTAGCGCTTAGTTAAAAGGAAAACAACTCTTTATCTAAAACTTCATATTCCTTGCAATAGCTACTGAGAGCATATCTTTACTCATTATGATAATCATCAGTCAACTTCGTACTTGTATAATCGGGGTATGGCTATCATTATGTACGTAAATGAATAAGGGTATTTACATGAAGATGAACACAAATGTGGATATCAACATGGACATGCACATAAATGGTTATAAACATAGCCATAAACTCATTGTCCTGTGCATGTTCATTATCATGTCCATTTCCATGTTAACGTCCATTTCACATCACAAACAGTTAAAAACACATGTGTACAATATATACTCTGTGCAAATATGTAGCTTATGTAACTTTATGTAGCTTTATTTCCTATGTAACAAAACTATACCAATAACTATACAATGATAATCCAATGATCGCACTACAAACCCAATATTGTAGTGCTTTTTTGCCGCTACTTGGCCACAACTGCTAATCTGCCTGTCTATCTATGATTCTGCAACTCCCTATATAGGGCACCAACAAGACTAGTCTTGAAGTTTGAGCTTTATTGCAATAACAAAACCGAGCTCTCTTGCTCAGTCCCTCATATTTTTACAAAAATATGGTATATACAATATAATACAGAACCAATCAGGTTACATGATAATAATGAAACAAATAGTAAGTCACTTAAGCATAGCGCTTATTCACTGTCTTATTGGTCTTAAACAAAAATAGGGGCGGACTCCTTTCCGACCTTTGACCCCTTGATATCATTTGCTCAAATTGTCTAGAATTTTCTACTCTTGATACTGTTTGGGGGAGACAACTAGTAATCTTTGTGTAATTCTTCACTAGCGATTATGGTCAGCTGTAACAGCTGTCTCATTTAGTGAGCTCGACTCGCCAGCACATTCTCCCACATAATCAACAACAGCCATACAATGTTTATACAATACTCAACCACACAATCTAAATCACCATACAAACCCCAATATAAACAACCCCTGCACAATAATCACTTGGTTAATCATACACTTAGAACAAAATTAAACACAGATCAAACTGATGCGCAACAAATAATTTTTCAGGTTCTCATGATAACTGGTGCTCAAAAAGGCTCTTGAACCTCGGAGAGCTTTTTTGTCCTTAGACACCATGACAGCCACCTGCTCATATCTTACTACTGATGAGTTCAAGTTTTATAACGGCAACGTATGCGTATAGTGTCTACAAGATGGGACAATTTTAAACACCAGCAAAATATTTACATAAACAAAAAATTAACAGATCTCTAGTGTGGAAATGCCCATTTTGAGATTGCAATTCCATCAGAAAGTTTTTTGGTACAATGACACATACGTATTCACACCGGTGGTTCCTACAAACAGAATGGACATTGTATACCTATAAAAGTTGATGCAAATGGGCGGAATTTGGGAGAGCATTTGATTGGCTAGGCTTTACTTGGAGAGCATTTGATTGGTTAGACATTACTTGGAGATCATTTGATTGGTTAGTCTTTACTTGGAGAGCATTTGATTGGCTAGGCTTTACTTGGCGAGCATTTGATTGGTTAGGCTTTACTTTGAGAGCATTTGATTGGTTAGGCTTTAATTGGAGATCATTTGATTGGTTAGGCTTTACTTGGAGAGCAGTTGGTTGGTTAGGCTTTATTTGGGGGACATTTGATTGGTTAGGGTTTATTGGGGGGGACATTTGATTGGTTAGGCTTTATTTGGAGAGCATTTGATCGGTTAGGCTTTATTTGGAGAGCATTTGATTGGCTAGGCTTTAATTGAAGATCATTTGATTGGTTAGGCTTTACTTGGAGAACATTTGATTGGTTAGACATTACTTGGAGATCATTTGATTGGTTAGTCTTTACTTGGAGAGCATTTGATTAGTTAGGCTTTAATTGGAGAGCATTTGATTGGTTAGGCTTAATTGGGGGGACATTTGATTGATTAGGTTTTTCTTGGAGATCATTTGATTGGTTAGGCTTTACTTGGAGAGCATTTAATTGGTTAAGCTTTACTTGTAGAGCAGTTGGTTGGTTACGCTTTATTGGGGGGGGGGGGGACTTTTGATTGGTTAGGCTTTATTTGGAGAGCATTTGATTGGTTAGGGTTTTACTTGAATGACATTTGACGGATTAGACTTTGCTCTCGTTTATTTATTGTAATTTGGTTATTGCCATTACGACAATAAACACCTCGACTACAATTTATGACTCCATTTTACTTTTCAAATTATCGTATATAACTTATCTTTACTTCATCACATCATACACAATGTAAAATCATTGCAATATCAAACGGGGTAAATAACACTTGGTGCACACAAAAATATGCATCTAGAGGTTCTCATGGACACTTGGTGCTCAAAAAAGGCACTTGGGACCTGGAGAACCATCTTGTCCTTAATTACCAGCATGCAGATCTTATAGCAATATACTTGAAAGCAAAAAAAGTGAAAAATCAATTTTGTGAAGACTTGGAATCAGGTTCATGGCATGAACCTCGGATTAAGTAGGTAAAAAACTAATTTCAAAGCTACGGAATGAACCCCAAAACATTTGCGCAATAGTTACTGCATATCTGTTCATATTATGCGTAAAATTAATATAGAGAAGTCATGTGTCAGGAGAATATCAGATAAAAAACAATAAGAAGACATGTGTTAACCAAGGGAAGATTAATGCACTACTGTTAACTGGCACTGAAAAGCCACGCTTTCTTCACTGAATCAATACAGCTCTCAAATACACCTAAGAAGCTCTATCAACTCTAAATTATGAGGAAATGCTCTTGTTCTAGAACTTGTACATCCATCACCTAGCAGCAAAATTACTCCGATATAGTGCGGTTGCTGACAAAAAAGTGCCAGTTATTAGTTATGATTCATATGGTCATAAATAATGATAGTTGCATCGAAGATCAACTAGAGTGAAACACCACCTAGTCTGAGCAACGATACACATGAACCACTACACCAGCTAGACTATGAGTGAATTTTCCGGTGGCAAACGTGTCACATAAAAATGCATTTCTGAAAACTGTTGGATATATTTTGATTTATTTTTTTCCTCGGCGTATCTTCCTGTGCACTTCAAAGAGTTATTCTAGGGTTAGGATCAAGTGCTAACAAATGCAAGCAGCGGTAGAGGGGGTGTTTGGTAGCTTCAGTACTTAAACCCCTAAAATCACTGCATGAGGACCGCATTTCTCTGTGCACGCTCCAATATTGTGTGACATAGAGCTGGTTAAAATGGCTTTTTGAAGTTTCAGGTGCCAAGTTCCATTTTTGGGTGTGTTAGTCATCCCTTTTGCTTTTGTGATTTTGTTTGGGCAGGAATGTTTTGGGGGCATCATTGAGAGGAACAGAAAAATACTATTTTTTCATTGCCATCAAATTAGGTGTAAATTAATAGACATTACAATTTAATCATGGGAGACAACTTTCGATTTATTTACGTCTAACTCAGTGTCAGTGTTCAAGCGTTTATGGGATTGGAAGAAATGGGGTGGAGTAGGAGGATAAGAATATAGAGGGTAAGTGAAGGGGCATTATGTAGGAACAAAATGGGGTCAAAATGGGGTGGGGGAGTGGAACTCTGAGAAAATAGCACACATTTACACAAATACATCATAACTCTATAATACTTGTTCTTTAAGCCTTGCCTCACTGATGGCATATATTGTAGTGTTTTTCTATCTTGATTTACACCACCGACACAACGGCTTCCATGTATTCCTTGTTAATACTAATAATGTCCAGACAATCGACAAGAATGTTCCTTGTTAATAATAATCTTTATTATTAACATTCTATTTAGCAAAACACAAGTATAATAATTACTCCACTATTACTGCAAGTCATGCATAGTAACTCCACAGTAATCCACAATAACTTCTGCCCTCCTGATCTCCAACAATTCCTTTTATAGGAAAGACCAGGAAGGCACACTTCCTTATTAGGGTAAACCAATACAATAATTGCTTACAAGTTATTAACAAATCATCCTAACTAATACATAAATAAACAGTAAACAAGGTTGATTGTCTTGTTAGCTCCTAGGCTCCTCCTCTGTAAGCTTAGTTCCTACTTTGCTACTCCTCTTCTTGTATAGCTCCATTAGGCTGTTTAGATTCCTTGTTCACTCAGGCTTATCCTTTGGCGGCCATATATGCCCGGCTAATCTCCGAATGGTGGCCATATATGACCGAGTGAATCTCCGAATGACTCATCAGTGTAGTGGGTGGCTGGGCATGCATTATAAGTTAGTAGTTGCACAGCTTGATCTAGAAGCATCCATACAAACACCTAAGCTGTGCAAGGGGAATGGGTTCTATTACACTCTTCTGGGGTGGCAAGGGTGCAGGGTAGGGGGGGGGGGGTTGAGGGGGAAGGAAGGGGCTGGGGTCACTGATGTTACACAAATCTCCCACATACTCCGCTCCATTAGGGACACCGTCTCTAATTAATGAATCAACAACAAAGATTTGTGGGGTACTCTTTGTCTCTGTTTGCGTTCTAACGCCAGATCTACTCCGTGGGGGTGGTGTGAGGTTCCTTTTGAGGGTGGTCCATCTATCCCGAGCCGGGGTAGTGCCGGGGTCACTGGGAAAAGGGGGATTTGGCTTGGGGGGTTTCTTTACACATTGACTGTAGCTATAATCAAGTTTTGTTGAAGGAATGATTGTAGTAGGGATCAGGGGGAGGTTAGTGGGTGGTCTTTTAGCTGGAGCAAGGGGTGGAAACTCGTCTAAGTCGGTTGGGGGGGGGGGAAGGCACAAGGGTGGTGAGAGCTAAAGGGTCACTGGCCGTACCGTTCTCGAGTATCCATTTATCATAGGCGCGTTTCAATTCACCAGGTTGACTTGACGTGGCTGCTGGTAGCGTAGTGGGTGCTGACTCTCCTGTTATGCCTAGCAGCGGATCCTCGCTGTGGCTAGAGGGTGGCTGATATTCAGCTAGATTAGCTTCGAGCAGGAGGTTGTCGTCGTCATCCTCGAGCTGTAAGCAGGCGGAAGTTTCGGTGTTCATACTTTGCAAGTAGTTCTGAAGGAGCTGTAGTAAGCAAGCGGACTGCTCAGTAAGCAAGTTAGCAGACAAACGGGCAATATTTTCTTGACTATTCAGCTGCAAACCGGTTTGCTCTGCCACTTGGGGGGTATGACTCCTGACAGAGGGGGAAAAGAGGGGTATCTTTGGGGGCTCCTGCAGGGGGGTTGAATGGAGAGAGCCAGCTGAAGTTTGGAGGGGGGTAGGGGAGACCCTAGCGATTCTTTTGAGACTAGGCAAGGGGGGTTGTGGTCCTCAGGCTTAGTGGTGAATGCTTTAACTGTAGCCAATAACTTGGTTCTTTCTTCCTGTAGTGTACCACTTCTTGCAGTGACTTGGTGACACCAAGGTTGGCCATATCGTTGGGGTGGTCCTACATTTCGTCTAGGGTGGCCTGTAGGTGCTGGGGCTAAGGGAGGGGGGCGTGCAACTGGCGGGGGGACAACTTCTTGGTTTACCGTATGACCTACTGCCCGGCCAGTTCTCGTCCGATTGGATTGATTTTCGCTGGAGAGATTCGGTGAGCATTCTTCTACAGGTTGAGGTGCTCTGGGTGCTGCTCTCTCTACAGGTTGACTTGCTCTGGGTGCTGCTCTCTCTACAGGGGGAGAGATTGGAGGGGAGGGGGGCGCCGCATAAGGGGAAGGCGTTGGGAGGTCCAGGAGTGGAAAGGGTATTTCTTGTAAAGGGGGAGGGGGTTGTGTTCTCCTGCGGGGAGCAGCGCCACGCATGTTGGGGCGGCGGACGGGTTCCAAAGCTGCAGGGGCTTGTCCGTACGGCTCCAGGCATGCCCTATACGGTTTCAGGCGACTGCCATTTTGCACTGACTGTTGGCCGTGTCGATTGATCAGGTATGTGTGGTTACTGTAGGCTTCCTCTATTATATAGGGGCCCACGAACTTGGGTTGGAGTTTGGGGTTCTCTCCCTTCCTTCTCCTTCGGTTCTCCAACCATACTTCATCTCCTGTTTTGAATAGAGACGGCTCCTCTCCTTCGTCTCCTCTTATCTGTTGCTGCTCCATTCGGAGAGTCTCATGAACCTCTTCAAGTCTTTCCTGTAGGGCTTGGGCGTATTCGTGTACGGGCACACACTCAACCAAGGGGGGGTGATAAGTTAGTTGGTCGGGGAGCCGTAGTTCTCTTCCCATCATCAAGAAGTTTGGTGTTTCGCCTGTAGTAGAATGGGGGGTGGCACGGAACGCTCTCATTATTTGGGGGAGGATCAAGTCCCATTCTCCGGGCTGCCTCTTCAATAGGAGAGAGCGTAGGGCATCTCCTAATACCCTATTATTGCGCTCTACTAAACCGTTGGATTGGGGGTGGTAGGGAGTGGTTCGAGTCTTTTTTACCCGCCAGAGAGTACAGAGTTCGTGCATGAGACTCGACTCAAACTGGGCACCCTGATCGGTGTGCATCTGCTCGGGTAGTCCGAAGTAGCAGAACACGTGTTCGTCGAGGGCAGTGGCAACAACAGGGGCAGTGGCATCAGGGAGGGGGAGGGCATCTTGCCAATGGGTAAAGTGGTCTGTTAAGACGAGTATCCACTTGTTTCCTCTATCGGTCTCAGGGAGGGGGCCCACCAGGTCTACGGCCAACTTTTGCCAAGGGCGGCCGGCATACATTCGCTGCCGTGTGGGGTTGGGTTTTGTACCGCCATGTTTAGCCCGCTGACAGGTTTCACAACTGTTAATGGCTCTCCGTACATCCGCGGTCATACCTGGCCAGTACCATGTGAGGCCGACTCTCTTTAATGTCCGTTGTATGCCTTGGTGGGCCAAGACATGTGTCTCCCACACTACTTTGCTTCTCAGGCTGGGGGGGCACACAGCACACCAGTGGGCTCTGTTCTGTCCGGCTTGGTGTACCTCTAGAATAC
This sequence comes from Cryptosula pallasiana, assembly GCA_945261195.1. NCBI lineage: Eukaryota > Metazoa > Bryozoa > Gymnolaemata > Cheilostomatida > Cryptosulidae > Cryptosula > Cryptosula pallasiana. The sequence goes on along the minus strand of OX183131.1, from coordinate 45,065,671 downwards.
CATCTGGGCGGATCTGCATAGAGTGTTGGCGTTTCTCCAGCTGTCGGAGTTCATTACTTCCGAGTTCCAACTGCTGTGGGGGAATAGGGGTATGGTTCTTTACCGCCTGGTAGATGATGGCTACCGGGTGGCGGCCTGTTCTCTGAGCGTCCAGCAGGTCGGTGTCAGGGGGTGGGGGGCGAGTGATAGCTACCATTTGAGGGTGTGACGGGGTGGGGTCAGCTGGGGTGGATGGGGGAGGGGAGAAGGGGTGGGGCAAGGTTTGCAATATTTCTTTCTTCGTGGGTCCGCCGTCTCTGGCTTCAATGTGATTACATTGCTTACAATTGGAGGGACACTGTCTACTAAGGCCGTCAGCATTTCCATGCAAGTGTCCACTCCGGTGTTCGATGGTAAACTGGAACTCCGACAGAGTTTCTAGCCACCTGGCTACTTGGCTGGACGGCTCTTTACGCTTACATAACCACATGAGGGAAGCGTGGTCTGTTCTCACCCGAAAGGTTCGACCGTAAAGGTAGGGCTTGAAATGTTTTGTGGCTTTGACTACGGCCAGTAGTTCTCTGCGAGTGACACAATAGTTGCGTTCAGGGGGGCTCAGTGTTTTGCTATAATACGCTATCACTCTTTCTTCACCATTCTGTAGTTGGGAGAGGACAGCTCCAACACCGTCATCGCTTGCATCGGTGTCCAAGATATACGGGCTATCGGCATCTGGGTAGCCGAGGATGGGGGCAGACAGCAGTCCAGCTTTAAGCTGTACAAAAGCTTCTCTCTGAGGGGTGGTCCATTCCCATGGAACGTCCTTGCAGGTTAACTTGGTCAGGGGTTTGGCCGTAGTGGAGAAGCGAGGGAGGTATTGTCGGTAATACCCGACTGTACCGAGGAATGCTTGGAGTTCTTTAAGGCAGGTGGGGGTGGGCCAGTCACGGACTACTGCGATTTTGTCGGGATCCGTGGAAACACCATGCTCACTGACGAGGTGTCCAAGATAGCGGACTTGTGACTGTAGCAGTTCGCATTTGCTGGGCTTTAACTTAAGTCCTGCTGCTTTGAGCCGCTGTAGCACTTCTGCCAGCCGGTGTAGGTGGGTGGGGAAGTCGGGACTGATGACAATAATGTCATCTAGGTATAGGAGGAGTGACTTCCAGTGAAGTCCATGTAGTACTCGTTCCATGAGTCTTTGGAAGGTGGCTGGGGCAGAAGTGAGGCCGAAGGGGAGGACCTTCCACTTGTATAGGCCTGATCGAGTTGAGAAGGCAGATTTGTCGCTGGCGTCTGCATCGAGGGGCACTTGCCAGTACCCGCTCACTAGGTCAAGGGTACTGAAATACCGACTTCCAGACAGCGCATCTAGGCTCTCGTCTATACGGGGGAGGGGGTAAGCGTCCTGTTGGGTTACCGCATTTAGACGCTGGTAATCAATACAGAAGCGCCAGGTGCCATCTTTCTTCTTCACCAATACTACGGAGGAACTCCAAGCGCCAGTGCTGGGTTCTATCAAACCCCGTTCGAGCAGCTTGGCTACTTGTTCTTCAGCCTCTCTCTCTTTATGAGGCCCTAGCCTGTGGGGATGTTGACGGATGGGTTGTGCACCAGGTCTCAGGGGAATGCTGTGGGCTACTAGGTTGGTAAGGCCGACGTCGTGGTCACCTTTACTGAATACTTCCTCATACGAGTGCAAGAGTTGTGCCAACTTGAACGCCTCCTGGGGGGTGTGACAGTTGCCTAGTGCTTGGACATACAACTCTTTAAGATGTTCGGGGACGGGGGGAGGAATGGCGGTGGAGGGGGGGGCAGTGGGCTCATCTTCTTTTACTGGTGATCCTACATCACCGTTGTGTACTCCAGTGTACCTTCCTATCGTTTTGCCAGCTTTCAAGTCCAGCGGTTGGTTGGTGGGGTTGAGACACCTCACCAATAGCTGATGCCGGTCATTCGGGGTGTTGAGACTGGCAGCTAGGGGAGGGGAGTTGGGGATGCCTTCTACGATACCGAGGGGAAGGTGTATGGAGTGGGTAGTTCCCCACAGTATGGTTGCTTCGGTGTGGGGGGGGATCTGAGTGTCTCTAACCACCTGGACTCCAGTAGCCAGTACTCTGCCTTGCTGGTCTGTACACAGCAGTTCTTGGCCATTAACTTCTATCACTGACAGGTCGAACTTCATGCGACACTGATGAGAAGTGAGAAATGGCATGCCCAGAATGGCGTCCTCATTTATTTGGCCTACGACGAAAGTGGCTTCCGTTTTGACATCTCGCAGCCGAATGGGTAGGCGGATGGTGCCAAGGAAGGGGATGTGAGATCTGTCGGCTAACACACCGTGTGAATCACCTTCTTGCAGGGAGCTCTTAGTAGTTGGGGCCAGTCGATTGAACAGGTGTTGCGATAAGAGGTTGGTGGTACATCCAGTATCGATGAGTACGGACACCGGTTTTCCCTCTACTCGACCGGGTAAGAAGTAGCTTGCCTTGTAAGGGCGCTCTGATGGGGGGTAAGTGAGGTCAGCGGGTTTAACTGCTGAGGGTTGGGGGGTAGGGGAGCGTCTATGTCGAGTACGAGAGGGTCGCTCAGTGGTCAACGGGGTTGAGGGGGGGAGTAGTTTCTTAGCCAAAGACTGACGAGGTGGGGGTGGCTCGGTGTCCTGTGTAGGGTGGCACACCAGGTGACCGTGGTCAGCAAAACTTTGTCTAGGAGAAGGGGTGGGTTGGGTATACAGGTCAGTAGGGTAGTAGTCCGACTCTGCTTCACTGGGTACCGGGGAGTAGAGCTCTTCGTCTCCTATATCTTGGAGGGGGGTATACCGGTTGGTGGTGGGTAGTTGCCAGGGTTCTGAGATGGGTACTACACGCCGTCTCTCTCTCTGCCGTGGGGGAATCTCTAGTACGGGGTTGTACTGTTCTACTCTAGCCAACTTTCTTTGATAACACCGGGGTGCCCGGGGGCAGTGAGGGGCCGGTATCCCTACTGCGGGCGGCGCCCGTTTTTTGACTGCTGGTTAGGGGGGGGGGGCGGGGTAGATGGCCAAGGTTTGACCGGGCAGCTTCTTTGTAAATGGCCGATAGTGCCACATCCCCAACACTGGAGGGGGGCGGATGTAGGGAGAGGGTGGGGGAGGGAGGGGGCAAGGGGTGGGTTGACTTGTTGTTGTAATTGTTGCAATGCGTCGGACTGGAGCTTAACTGCTTCGGTCAACGTCTGTAGGTTCTTCATCAAGGCACTGAGGGTGTCCTCTGGTAGGGTGGCCGTCTGTTGGACTTGGTTAGGGGGGGAGATTGGGGAGGGCCGGTCACTGGGTGGGGGTAAGTGTTCTTCCTCCTCTTCCACTATTCTCACTCTGGAGGGCCTGTCTTCGAATCCAACTTTGACTTGCAGGAATTCGTTTCCAGCTCTAATAGCCTCCTCAATCGTGTGTGGTTGGACTGCCAGCAGGTGCCGTTGTAGATAGGCATTACCAATAGTGCTGGCGAAAGTCTCTAGCACCAATCGGTCGACTCTTCGGGGGGGTAGGTCATCGTATGCCACACGAACTAATTTCTCCACTTCGTTGGCGTGTTGTTGTAGTGAGGCTTGGGCAGAACGACGCAACACAATTAACTTGGCCTGCGCTTCCTTTGGGGTGAGTCCGAAACGGGCTCGGAGGGCGGCGAAGATACCTTCTACGTGAGGGGGGCGTCCACACTCTAGTGCCTCGTCCTTCAGTGCTGCTCGGAGATGCATCAGGGCTGTAGCTTGGCCCCAGTCATTGGCATCTGCGACCTCGAGGAACCGAGTGACAAAATACTCGTTGTCTCCCGTCCCGTCGTACTTTGGGGCCTTGAAGGGTGTCTGTATTGGTCCTCGGGGAGGCTGTACCAACATCTGCACAGCTTCGGTGAGTTGCTCCAGCGCTATGGTAGGTTGTGCTCCGACAGGGTTTCTACCGGCACTCCTAGCTCTTTGGGTGGCCATGTTAGATACAATGGCAAGCTAGGGGGGGTTGAGTGACTGTTTTTGGCAAGAGTAAGCTGGTATACAGGGTATACAGGCTCGGTGTGACTTCTGGGGAGAGGGGGAAGGTAGTATACAGGGTATACAGGCTCGGTATAGCTTCTGGGGAGAGGGGGAAGGTGGTATACAGGGTATACAGGCTCGGTATAGCTTCTGGGGAGAGGGGGAAGGTGGTATACAGGGTATACAGGCTCGGTATAGCTTCGGGGTAGGTAGTATGTGGCTATACAGGCTCGGTATAGCTTCGGGGTAGATAGTATATGGCTATACAGGCTCGGTGTGACTTCTGGGGAGGGGGGGAAGGTGGTATACAGGGTATACAGGCTCGGTATAACTTCGGGGTAGGTAGTATATGGCTATACAGGCTCGGTGTGACTTCTGGGGAGGGGGGGAAGGTGGTATACAGGGTATACAGGCTCGGTATAGCTTCGGGGTAGGTAGTATACAGAGGGATACTGACACAGAGTAGCTTCTGAAGAGGGGGAAAGTAGTATGAAAGAGATACAGGCTTGGTATAGCTCCTAGTTCTTCCTACCTTCTTCTCTCTCTAACTTCTTCTTTTCCTACCTTCTTCTCTTCCTATCCGTTGTGTCTCTCTTGTTCATAGAATCCCACTGCTGCCACCAATGTAGTGTTTTTCTATCTTGATTTACACCACCGACACAACGGCTTCCATGTATTCCTTGTTAATACTAATAATGTCCAGACAATCGACAAGAATGTTCCTTGTTAATAATAATCTTTATTATTAATATTCTATTTAGCAAAACACAAGTATAATAATTACTCCACTATTACTGCAAGTCATGCATAGTAACGCCACAGTAATCCACAATAACTTCTGCCCTCCTGATCTCCAACAATTCCTTTTATAGGAGAGACCAGGAAGGCACACTTCCTTATTAGGGTAAACCAATACAATAATTGCTTACAAGTTATTAACAAATCATCCTAACTAATACATAAATAAACAGTAAACAAGGTTGATTGTCTTGTTAGCTCCTAGGCTCCTCCTCTGTAAGCTTAGTTCCTACTTTGCTACTCGTCTTCTTGTATAGCTCCATTAGGCTGTTTAGATTCCTTGTTCACTCAGGCTTATCCTTTGGCGTCCATATATGCCCGGCTAATCTCCGAATGGTGGCCATATATGACCGAGTGAATCTCCGAATGACTCATCAGTGTAGTGGGTGGCTGGGCATGCATTATAAGTTATAGTAGTTGCACAGCTTGATCTAGAAGCATCCATACAAACACCTAAGCTGTGCAAGGGGAATGGGTTCTATTACACTCTTCTGGGGTGGCAAGGGTGCAGGGTAGGGGGGGGGGGTTGAGGGGGAAAGAAGGGGCTGGGGTCACTGATGTTACACAAATCTCCCACAATATGTTAGAGTTACATCCTTAGGTAAGTAATTATACCAGGTAGTTACATAGTCACAGCAATGGGTGGAGCTGTGGTAATATATGACAGACACCAGAAAGTAATATATATCCAAACACAAAACAGAAAACCAGTTTTATTATAGAAGTTGCTCTTTCCTTTGCTGTTGTAATTGCATTATTCATTCAGTGAGATACAGGTACTCTTTGGGTGTATTATCTGAATCATTCAAAATAACCTCTGTTTACTCTGGAGTTGTCACACCTTGCACCATCAGAAGTTGTTAGTCAAAATGACAATAATTTGATCTAGTTAGAGACAGACAAGTTATTTACATGTAAGTATGTATGTACACTGTAGGTGTGTATTCATTAGCATTCAGTGTGATTGGTCAGTTTGTGTTTAATTGGTATTTGATTGGTTGAATAGCTTGCTCTCAGGTTTCAACCATTCCTTTGGTTTATTTTACTTGGTCCTGTGCTTACAAACAGATCATTAGATATACATGTAAGTGATGGGAAATGAAATGACTCGTTTGTTAGGTGTAAATAAACAGTTTACCAATACCTAGAGTTAGTGAGTTATATAGAAGTAACTGTGTTGTAGAATAATGCCTGTATACAGTAAGGAGCAGGAGACAGCAGTGAAGAGATACATTGATGGTGGGGATAGAGGAATAAGAAGTATGTTAGAGGCAGCTACAGTAGAGTGCAGGTTGAGTCTAATTAAGGATGTGAGAGTAGACGGGTATACAGGGAATTGTCTACGTGAGGCCTCTATCTCTAATGACATAGAGACGGTGAGGTGTTTGTTGGAGGGTTTTACATCCAACCAGGTCTGTGAAGTTTTAAAGACAACAGCAAGCTATAGTAACACACCTCTACACGAGGCTGCATACCATGGTAGTACAGCTGTAGCAAGGTACTTACTAGACCGTCTCACACAACAACAGAGACTAGACATACTCAAGATACAGGATTGGCGAGGAAACACAGCACTACACAGAGCAGTGGAACAGAAGAATACAGACACATTCCAACTCATGCTAGCATCAGTAGCACCAGATCAACAGGGAGAACTACTGAGTGTAAAGAACAACAAAAACCAATCAGTAGTGGATATATCACCACCAGAGATGTACTGTTTGTTTAGTGCACAAAACCATGCAGGTAATAGTGACATACTTAATTTATCATTTCCCCATTCTCCATTTACATAGAAATTATGGATTTGTCAGAGGCACATATGTACCTAATAGATGTCTATGTATCTGATACATAAATAGTAGCTGTTTACATAACAGATTTATGGATATTATATATATGTATATATAACATACTTATATGTAACATACTACATAACCTATACATAAATATAACATAGATATGTGGGATAATTGTATATTTAATACATAAAATATTGATAGATATTATTTGTATATGCTACAGATTTCCAAGCATTGCATTTGTATCTGGTGAGTTTATATGCAATAAGTATAGCTGTATTAAACATGTACATAAAATATTTATATGCATATTGGACTTGTAGGTAACAGAGTTGTACATAATATAAATACGCATTATAGGGGCACAACATATATATTACATAATATATTATATACATCAGAGAGTTACACATAATAGGTTTTGGTTATATATGTAAGATATGTACATGCACCTGTTGTCAGCTGTTGATGGGAATGTTCAATGATTGTTATCAGTGCTGATGGTTTGTTTAAAACACAAGTGTGGGTATATAAATATGAAACATAACCAGTGTATTGTACATTAATATGATGCATGCATAAATGCATATATGCAGTGGATATATTTGGGTTGATTTGAATAAAATAGTAAAAGATAGCTCCCTTCTTTTTCCCTCTATGTACACCCCTGGTTCATTTATATTTGAGTGCCAACTTTTCCCTCTTTATATGCTCCACCCCCATACACTTCATATATATTTTGCTTTTTGTAGTAAATAATACTGCGTGATACAGTAAGATAATTGAAGTTTATAGTAGTTATCTCCCTTGTCAAACTCCAGTTTTTTAATACCTTCATATAAGATAGAAATTTCAATTTTGCTCTTTTGGTCCTTCTCATCTTAGTTAAAGAAGCCATTTCTCACTAAACAGCCACAAAATATAAACCTCAGTTAAACAGGAAGTTATAGTACAGTAATCAACACCTGACGATTTACAAAATCTAAAACTACCATTTCACTTTTATGTAGTGCCTGAATCTAATTTTGTTTTATCAAAACAAAACTAAAATTTTCCATTGTTGTAATTCAGACATGTCTCGCTCTCAGCTGTAATCTGCGACAATGTGGGAATATTTGAAAGTAATTAATTAAACAGGGTGATCTGGAAGTACAATTCATCATGCACTCATGTACATCATCCATTACTTTCCATCTGAAATAATTACATGTAAAGCACTACCTAAAGCACAAAAGTCTACACAATGCACTGCAATGGGTACTGGTTACAGTATTACCCAGACCCCTCAGTACTTCACTGGCTTTTATTGAAGCGAACAAAAGGATCTGAGCATTTTCAGCGTTTGACTTCCAAACGTAAGAAGTAAACAAAGATATCTTATGCAAAACATCCCTATGTTATTCAAAGTGCACTTAAAATTCTAGTGCTGAATAAAATACAATGTCCAAGAGTTATTTGGAGTCTTTCACCTTTTCATTTATTATCACCTCCATTTATCTAATAACTTGGAAATTATGTCACTGTTTGCTAGATAATACTAAGTCTATATATTTCACATATTGCCCTTCTGCAATAGTTCCACCAGGGAATTATTGCTAGTACATTTATTGTGACATGGAAGCATACTAATTGTTAACTTACCCTTTGCTCAGGTCTCACATCAGTTTGTACTACATGTCGCTGTCTGTCAAGCCTGGAGCTTTGGCTCTTGCAGTCCAGCACTGAATACACAGAGATTGGTCTATATAACATCCCTCGCATCAACCAGTATAAGATTTAGGTCCAGTCTAGAGATGTAAACAGTCAAGTGGAAATGGATCATCCCTCAGTTCTTCTTTTTACTGATCCCACAATATTCAGTATCGAAGGTGCTTTTTTGAACATAACAGAAGCTCTCATAAAAACCATCCCGTACTTTGTTCAACAGCTGTCTTTCAATTAAGCCATTAACAATTTCCATATTTATTTGACAGTCATTCCTTTGCAGCATTCATTCCTCACTAGGTAGTTAATCGTAGCAATAAAGCTGTAGAATTCCACTGCACAGAATATTCCATTAAACACTTTCTGTTCCTTTTGCTAAGTCTTATTAATCCAACCCTAAATCGCTGGATGCAAGAACTATGTAGTACCATTGTTTTAGCTCAACAACAAACAAAGACCCAGTTGGAAGAGTTTGTTAAGAGAATGAACAAGTTTGATGAGGAGAGAAAACAACAAGCTGAAGGTAGTTTTATTTACCTAGTTGCATATTTTCACTACATTTTCAAGACAAAATACAGTCAAGTTATAATACTTATTGCCACTACGTTTTTCCCTGCTACAGTTTATGAATGTTATTTCATAGTTTAGATAGGTTACTAATCTACTTTAACAATTGTTGTATTTACAGCTCTGGAAGTGGCTAACAAGAAAATTGAAGACTTGGAGAAGAGTAACACCACTCTCAAGCAAAGTGTGTATGACTGAGATATAATTATTTGTTTTAACAAACTTGATATGGTGACTGTTTACATCAGACTACAAGCAAGCCACCTTTGTTGATTATGTTCTAATATTCCATCACAACTGTTGTATTTACAGCATTGGTTGTGGGTAACAAAAAAATTGGAGACTTGGAGAAATGTAACACCACTCTCAAACAAAGTGGGTAAAATTATAATTTCATTGATTAAAAATTTGTGCACGGGTTTGCTGTAAATATCCGATGGATGGCACCCAGAATTTATAGGCACCAGGTTCACTCTTAAAGTTTAGCAAAGCACCCCTCAGAGTTGTTAAGCTTTTTACAATCACCCCTACAGCAACATTATTTTGCCATACACCCCTAGAGCACAAAACCACTTTAGACAACTGGTTACCCAAACATTATCTACAACATCCTGACACAGAAAGACTGCTTACAAAAATTCATGCCTGCATTTGGAAGCCCTCACAGCACTGGCGTCCTACACAGACAGAGAACAATAATAAAAAGTCTCATTGACAGTTCCTCAACTTCACACCTTGATGATAGGCGTGCTCTCCTGTTGATGTTCTATGAGATGTGATAACACTTCATCTAAACTTACCCGATTATGGTTATTATCATGGTTAGCTTAATTATTTTTCTGTTATCGATTATAACAAAAATAATAGTTATATGTACCATAGTACTAAAGAGACCTTATAATTATGCTAAATAAAAATTTTTCATTACTACATTTCACTATTTCCACTATTTTCACTGCTACTGTGTTGTCATTGTTATAACAACACTAACTAACGCTGCTATATTACTATAATAAATTTTTAGTCTCTATCACTGACACAACGGCATCCATTCCTCCTCTCCACACCTCGGGGTCTATCCCGAATAGACTTTACAACTGTACAGGCTCCACGACCCAGACACACGAGATTTATCGAGTAAATACTTTATTCCACAATCTATCTTGCAACACAATAAAAGTGCATTTAGCACTATACACAAAACTTCTGCCTTCTCTCATGTGCAGGAGCTCCTTATATATGAGAAGGCAGGAAAACTCACTTCCTTATTAGGAGTGAACCAACAATATAATATAACACAAAACATGCGGAACTAGAAAGTAGCGATACAAAAGGCAATAGCATATTGAGCCAATAAGAAGGTGTGCACGTAGCAGGGAGGCTCTGAGCTGCCTTTCCTCTCTTTTGGGTGTAGTGGAAACTTTTCACTCCATATATGGAGTTATTGCTTCCTAGTGTTTGTTCTCTTTATTTTTATTGCTCCATTATCTGTATAACACAAGGCGTTCTGTTCCTAGGGCCTCAGGCTACCACTATCAATCATCTTCTACACTTTCTCATGGGTGCCGGCTTGTTGCAAGTGGGGTCCGTTGTTCTCCCCATCTTGGTCAATTGGTAGTCACTTCGGGTAGGTGGGGATGCTGTAGGGGGACTCTTCAGACAGTGGCTATAGCTCGCGTGTACTGAAGGGGTGGAGGAATAGGGGGGAACTTCAAGGTCCTATTTGGTTTGTAATGTTTTGGTGGGGAAGGTCCGGAAACTCATTAAAGTTGCTCAAGGAGGGGGCTGGCTCTCGAGAGGCTGCCTTTGTGGGTTCTTCATTCTTCAGGTGTGTCGTCCTATATGGCCCATCTGCAATCCTTTTGGACTGAAACATGTAGTAGTCTCTGAGTCTTCAGTGTGGGTTGCTGAGCGTACTGTCGCACCTGGAGTCACAGGCGACAACTCTTCTGCACTGGTCTGTATTTGAAGATGTTCCACCGGAGTTGAAACCAACAGAATGCAGTCAGCATTGTTTGCTTCCAATAGGAGATCAACGGCAGCTACACTGGCCTCTGTTTTTTGGCGCAGTGTGTCCAGAATTAGCTGTAGCAATGGAGCAGCTGATGCCCCTTTTGCTGATTTATAGTTAAGAGTCAGTTTGCTGGGGTCCAGGCTTGTTGGCTATCTTCTTCCACCTCTGGATCACTCTCTCTGGCACTGGGGGAAAGGAGATTATTTCTGTAGGGGTTGGGGTGGATGAGAGAATGGGGGAGGGGGTGGAAGGCCTGAGAAGATGCCGACTGACAGGTGGGCTCTGTGGGGTCGGCTAACTAGTGCACTCGCTTTCTCCAGCAGTCGTACCTTGTCAAGGTATCCCACATTTTCTATGGCATTGTCTACCTGGTGGGGATTTGCAGCCACTTGATGGCACCAAGAATGGCTGTAGCATTGGGTTGGTCCCACATTGCATCTAAGGTTGCCTGTAGGTGCCGGGACTGCACCAGGATGGAGGTGGCTGGCGAGGAACAACTTCAGTAGTTGGTGTCTGGTTCCTATTTCGGCCAGTTATGGTCAGAGTTGGATGAAACTCGCTGGAGGTGTTAGGTTGAGTTTCCTCTATTGGTTGCTGTAGGCAGGTGGAGCTTACTCTGCAAACAGGAGAAGTGGGAGGAAGGTAGTACTACAGGAATGCCCTTGGGGAGGGAAAACTCTAGAAGGCGGGTATCTGAAAGGGGAGGGAGGGGACTCCTCTGTCAGCCGGTGAAGAACCACACATGTTGGGGCGGCGAGCTGGCTGGTTGCTGGGGCTTGGTCGTAGGGTTCCAGAAAGGCCTTGTATGGTTTGAGGTGGCTGCCATTCTGCACAAATCATTGATCATGCCTGCTGATAAGATAAGCGTGGTTGCTATATGCATCCACGATTAGGTAGGGTCCGATGAACTTGGGTTGTAATTTGAGGTTGTCGCTCTTCTTTCGTCTCTTATTTTCTAACAACAATTCAACCCCTGTCCCGAATAGTGAAGGTTCCTCTCCGTCGTCTCCTCTCACTTGTTTCTGCTCCATTCATTTATAGGGCGAGTGCGTATTTGTGCATCGGCACGCATGGAGGTGGTAGGTTAGCTGGTCGGAAAGACGCAGTTCTCTGCCCATCATGAGAAAATTCGGTGTTCCACCGATGGTGGAATGGGGGGTGGCGCAAAAGGCTCTCACTATCTGCAGAAAAATCAGGTCCCACTATTCCGGCCATCTTTTAAGGAGGAGGGAATGTAGTGCAACTCCAAGCACCCTGTCATTTTTTCCACAACTCCATTGGCTTGGAGGTGGTAAAGTGGAGACTTGGTCTTCTTCACCCGCCAGAGGTTGCATAGCTCTATCAATGAGACTTGATTCAAATTGAGCGCCCTGATCCGTGTGCATCTATTTGGGCAAGCCGAAATGACTATTTAGGGCGGTGTCAACTACTGAAGCTGTTTCATAGGGTTGGGAAAGGTGTCTTGCCAATGTCTGAAGTGGTCTGTCAAAATGAGGATTCACTTATTCCCTCTGGCAGTCTCAGGGAAGGGGAAAAGTAGATTTACAGCCAGTTTCTGCCATGGCTGACCGGCGTACATCTGTTGTCAAACCAGATTGGGCTGTGCTTCCTCGTGTTTTGCTCGTTAGCATGTCTCGCAGCTGTTGATAGCTTTCCTCACATCAGCAGGCATGCCTGGCCAGTACCAAGTGAAACTAAACCTCTTGAGGGTCTGCTGGATACCTTGGTGCGCCATGACGTGGGTCTCCCACACTAACTTGCTTTGCAGCCTGAAGGGGGTGGGGGGTGGCACAAAGCACACCAGCGAGACCTGTTCTGAATGGAATGGTGTATCTCTAACACATCATCCGGTAGGAGTTGCACGGAGTGTCCTCTCTTTTCTGAATGGCACAACTTGTTACTTCGAAATTCTAGTTGTTTGGGGTCTACCAGAGCGTTGTTCTTGATGGCCTCATACATGACTGCCACGGGGTGATGGCCGGTCTCCTGAGATTCTATCAGGTCTATATCAGGGAGTGGAGGGCATTGACGGGCAACAGCAGCCACCCGGAGATCAGGTAGTTCAGGGTGAGCTGGTAGGGATTGGAGGTGGGGGTAGGGGGTGGCTGGGGAAGGTTTGGATTAACTATTCTTTAGCGGGTCCATTATCTCTAGCTTCAATGTGGTGGCACTGTTTGCAGTCGGAGGGGCAACGACTGCATATTTCGTCCGAATTTCCGTGTAGATGTCGATTGCAATATTGATAGTAAATTGGAATTTGGATGGGTCTTCTAGCCATTGGACTTCAAGGTACTTTCTTCTTACATAGCCACATGAGGAAAGCGTGGTCTGTCTGAGCCCGGAATGATTGTCCGTGGAGGTAGGTCTTGAAGTGATTGACAGCTTTCTCCACGGCCAGCAACCCTTTCCAAGTAACGTAGTAATTTTGGTTTGGGGGCTCAATGTTTTACTGTAATATGCTATCACCCGCTATTCATCATTATGTATCTGGGAGAGAACAGCTCCAACTTCATCATCACTGGCCTTCTATGTCTAAGATGTAGGGGTTGTTGGGGTCGGAATAGCAGAGGACAGGGACGGAAACCAGTCCAGCCCTAAGCTGTGCAAAGGCCTCTCTTTGAGGGTGCTCCCATTCCCACGAGATGTCTTTGCAGGAAAATTTAGCGAGGAGGTTGGCCATGGTGGATAACTTAGAGAGGTACTGTCGATAATATCCGAAGGTGCCGAGAAACGCCTGCATTTTTTTGGGGCGGGTAGGGGTTGGCTAATCCTGGACTGCAGCTATCTTCTCCGAGTCATTGAAGTCATCGCACTCATTGACAAGGTGGGCGAGGTAGCGAAGTTCCAATTGCAGAAGTTCGCACTTGCTTGCCTTTAGTTTGAGTACTGCTACCTTGAGCCACTGAAACACTTCGGCCAGCCAGTGCAGTTGGGTTGGAAAGTCGGGACCGATGACAATAATATCATCCAGGTACAGGAGAACTGATTTCCAGTGTAGGGCATCAAGTAGCTGTTCCATGAGCCTCTGAAAGGTGGATGGGGCAGAGGTTAAGCCGAAGAGGAGAACTTCCCACTTCTATAGGCTTGACGGGGCAGAGAAAGGGGGTTTGTCACTGGCATCAGCGTCCAAAGGGACTTGCCAGTATCCGCTCATCAGGTCGAGTGTGCTGAAGTAACGACTGCCCAACAGAGGGCCCAGGCTCAAGTCTATCTGGGGGAGGGGTATGCTGCATCACCGAAAATATTCGATGCTAAATGTCCATAAGCCGTCTTTCTTTTTCACGACCAGGTACAAGGTTCTATCAGCCCTTTCTCAAGCAGCTTGGTCAATTGTTCTTTCGCTTTTTCTATTTGTGCGGGCATAGTCTGTGGTGTTGTTTGATGGGCTGGGCTCCAGGCTGTAGGGGTATACTGCGCGCCACGAGACTGGTGCAGCCCATATTGTGATCTCCCTTGCTAAACACATCCTCTCAGGAGTGTAAGAGCTGAGCCAGCAGAAAATTTTATATTGGGGTGTGGCAATTCTCTAGAGCCTTTGTATACTTTGCTTTCAAATGCTCAGGGATGGGATAGGAGAAAGAGGTGGGGGAAGAGGGGTAGTTCCGCTCTCTTCTACAGGTAGCCCCATGTCACTAGTGTGTACGCCAATGTACTTGTCAATGGTTGCTGCTGGATTGTGGTTGGTGGTTGGTGGCTAGTGGTTGGTTAGTAGGGTTAAAACATCTCACTACTGAGTATCTGCAGCTACTGAGCATCTGGCCCAGTAGCCAGATGCTCATTGGCTAATAACAGAAATTTTAGTAGTACACAGGAATAACGCACATCACGATATCACCGCAATATAAAAGAATGTTTTTCAACCAGCTATCAAATGCTGCTGTACAAAACAAGCTGCCACATGGCTTGTGATGAATGGATTGACATAAAATTTGTGATGGGCACACAAAAGACATTGGAGAATCTGATGGTTGTGTTAGCTTTTCGAGGTCAGACCACCCCCAAACCAAACCTTTAAGGCAGCATTTAAACAGGCAGCATCCAGAACATGCTGAAAAAGAAAGAGCTTTCTTTGAAGCTAAAGAACGGCAACTTAAACGAGCGAGACTAGATGATACTGGTGTTATTCATCAAGATACATATAATGCGATGGAGGCATCCTATGCTGTTTCATATCACATAGCCAAAGAAAAGAAACCACACACAATTGGTGAAGCTCTGATTAAGCCTTGCATGTTAGAATGTGCGAAGCTTGTGCTTGGCGAATCAGCCTCCCGAAAACTAGCTGATATTGCTCTTTCAAATGATACTGTCAGATCAAGAGTTGATGAGCTTTCTTTGGATATACAGTCCCAGTTGGTAAAAAATATCAAGGATTTTCCCACGTCTGCTATTCAGCTTGACGAGTCTACAGACGTTGTAAATCTGTCGCAATTGATGGTGTTTGCTCGTTATGTTTGTAAAAATACAGTTGAAGAAGATTTCCTTTTTTGTCAACCATTACAACAGACAACAACAGCAGTTGATATTATGCAATTGGTATCAGATTTCTTTGAAAAGGCAGAATTGGACTGGCATAAGCTTGTAGGAGTCTGTACAGATGGCGCCCCTACGATGTTAGGTTGCCGCTCAGGTTTTGTTGAACTGGTGAAAAGAATGAATCCCTTGGTAAAAGGTACACACTGCTTCATCCATCGAGAAGCTCTTGCTGCTGGAACTCTACCTCAGTCTATGCAAGATAACGTTTCAGCGGCTATTAAAGTTGTCAACTACATAAAAGGATCTGCATTGAATACACAGCTTTTTCACATGCTATGTAAAGAGTTCAATGCTTCTGATTTCTCTGTATTATTTCACACAGAAGTTACATGGCTTTCTAAGGGCAATATGCTGGCAAGATTCTTTGAACTGAGAGATGAAGTTCTGGAGTTTTTGAATACTCAAAAGAAGAGCAACCTCATATCTGCAATGACCGTTGATGAATATGAACCGAGTCTTGCTTATTTGGTGGACATATTTAGCTCTCTTAATCAGTTAAACAGAAAACTGCAGGGCCGTAATAAGAATGAATTAACAGCAGCAGACAACACCAACGAATTCAAACACAAACTAAACTATGGCACAGCCGTGTGAGCAAACACAATCTTAGTTCTTTTTCATGCCTAAATGAACTGTTGCAAAACAGAGAAGAAAGCGTTCATGACTGGCTATCTGAGAGAGTCACAATTCATTTGGCTGCTTTGAGCAATGAACTCGACAAATACTTTCCCAAATCCAACAATGACAAAGAGGCTCTCAAAAATTTAGCAAGAGACCCATTTGAGCGCTGTGTCGAGGAAATTCTGGAGGAATTGCAAGAAGAATTTTTGGAGCTTTATAATGATTCTACCATGAAAGATGAGTTCCGAACAAAAACAGTTGAGGAATTCTGGGTGTTGGCCAGCAGTAGATATCCAAAAACTAGTCAGGAAGCACTACGAATCCTCCTGCAATTCTCTTCCACATATTTATGTGAAGCAGGATTTTCTGCAATGGCCAGTATCAAAACTAAAGCACAAAATAAGCTTGATGCAGCAGCAGACTTGAGATGTGCTCTATCGCATACTACCCCTAACATACCAGAATTGGTAAAATCTAAGCAGCTGCAGCAAAGGCCCACTAAGTGACTACGATTCATGAACTGCTCATAGTGTAGCTATAACATAACTGCTCATGGTGTAGCTATGATATGTCAATTGGTCTCCTCGTTTATACACCTGCAATATTGGTATAAAAATTATAATTCATACTACAAGTATTTTGCCAAAAAATTACCAGTAGTTATCTAAAAATAAAATATATATTATTAGACTCATATGCAATGTACTGGTACAGAAGTGATCAAAGAGTCCAAAGAAGTAAAATAACCTCAAAAGGCATGAAATTATGTAGGGGCTAAATTACCAATTGTGATTTTTGAAAATGGGCGATGGAAATGAAAAGGTTAAGAACCACTGCTCTAGAGAGAGCTTGCTACACTGGTTAACCTGCTCTGAAATAAAGAGGCCTCTTCGGCTGTAGTCATCTCTCTAGTTGTATGGGCAACTAGGGAGGGTTGTGCTAGCCTGATAGCCACTCTGAGACCGATAGGCTCCTGGCAGTAAATCATCTCTTCTAGTTGTACGGATAACTGATTTTATCAGTGCCCAGCCCTAGAGAGGTTAGTAATAATATATGAGCAGATCTCCCTACCAAGTGTTTTTTTGTGGATTTGATTTCGGGTGATGCAATGGGTTAGGGTGTTGAATTGATTCGCCGAGTTAATATTGTATTTCATTTGAGGGGCATTTGAGTGGCATTTGAGTGGCATTTAAGTGGCATTTGAGTTTTGATTGTTTTTTTTACTTAATTTGAACTTATATGGCATATAGATTTTGAATGTATGGCATTTAAGTTTTTGATTTTTTTTTGTAATTCGAACTCATATGACATATTGAGAGAGAGGAAAAGAGGTGAGAGAGGAGAGAGGAGATATATCTACATTGAATAAATACATTGATTAAAAATGAATCAATATATGATTATACACATTTATTGTATAATAAGTACACACACAGAAAAACGTGGATGAGTTTTAATCCTATTTCAATCAATTCTTACTATCCACGAACGTAATCACCTGAGCGATTGAAATGCGATTAAACAGGGAGTGATTTATTACCACAGCCAATGCACTGGTTAATGATCAGTATTCAATCACAGTAGTAATATATGAGCAAATCTCCCTACCAAGTGTTTTTTTGTGGATTAGACCTTGGAGTTGAGACAATGGGTTACGGCGTTGGATGAATTCGCCGAGTTTATATTGTATTTTACTTGAGGGGTATTTGAGTGGCATTTGAATGGCATTTAAGTGGCATTTGAGTTTTGATTAGTTTTTTACTTAATTTGAACTTATATGGCATATAGATTTTGAATGTATGGCATTCAAGTTTTGATAACTTTTTTACATAACTCGAACTCATATGGTATCTTGAGAGAGAGGGGAGAGGAGAGAGGAGAGATGGGAGATGAGAGAGGAGAGAGAGAGAGGAGAGAGAGAGAGGAGAGAGATTTTTTAGTTTTCTATACATTCATGTATATATGGTTAGTTATGTACATATTTATGGCTATATTTATATCTACATAGAGAGAGGAGATATATCTACATTGAACAAATATATTGATCAAAAATGAAAATTATATGATTATATACCTGATTACATAATAAGTAGGGAAAATCTTCTGGAGAGAGGGGAGAGGAGAGATGAGAGAGGAGAGAAGAGAGAGGAGAGAGAGGAGAGATTTTTTTTAGTTTTTTATACATTTATGTATATATGGATAATTATGTACATATTTATGGATATATTTACATTTACATTGAATAATATACATTTATTACATAATAAGTATATTAAATGCTATAAAATATGTTGGAAAATTACCAAATTAGACCTCTAGATGGTTAAAATCTACAGTATTTGGGAAATAACTGCAAGAGAGGAGAGAGGAGTATTTGGTAGAGGTGAGAGTATGTTGAGAGAGAGGAGAGATAAAAAGAGGAGAGAGGAGAGAGGAGATATATCTACATTGAATAAATACAGTGATTAAAAATGAAACAATATGTGAATATATACATTTATTGTGTAATAAGTAGGGAAAATCTCATACAATATAGCTAGAGTCAGTAAATATTAAATAATACAAACTTAGGAAGGAAGACTTCTGTTCTATGTACTTTTGATTCCATAATGAACTAAAATAAAAAGTTATGTATTAGTATAGAATGGTTAAACAGAAATTTAAAACAACTACAAACTCTTACTAAATAGTACTTTTTTATTAATTATTACCTTATCATCAAAAATTGACTGTTAATCGGATGTTTTTGTAGCTTTTCGTGTCTTACGTTGTTGAGTCCTTACCCTTCTAGCTTGTCTTTGAGCGGACTGTCGCTGCATGTTTCTTCTTTTTAGAGCAAGTTCTTTACGAGCACACTCGATAGAAATTGGTGTGTTTACCTGTTGTAGTTGATATTGTCGTTGTTGTAATACATAATGTAATCTCTGAATGTCTGATGTAACATCATTCCCTAAGAGCTTTAATGTTAGAAAAGATTCAGTTCGAAAACTATTTAGCTGCTCTATCAAGTCTTTCTGTATGAATTTACAATTGTTTGAGATAATTCGCACTCTCTCTTCAATTTTCTTATTGCATATGTTTTGTAGAAGTATCAAGTCCTCTTGAGTCAAAGATTTAGGCTGAGTTTCTGATTCTGTGTTGTTAACTATTTCCATTTTTTGTCATTGAATCTGAAAAAAAACAAAAAAAACAGATGATTAATTTTGTTCAGTTGTTTTAGTATAATAAATAATATATGAGTAAAAACTGTAATTTATTAAGTTTTTACCTTGATGCTCTTCTAATAGCTGTAGTAGATGTTGCTTCTCTGATAGCTGTTGTAGAACTGGATGCTTTCTGTGTGAAAACTATGGCTCTTATATAGCTAAAGTTGTACTGATTAAACCCTATGAACACCATCTCGTGTCAATCTCTATGAATCAACATTTGTTCACGCGAAGGAAAGTCAATGCTTTCGCGGGAATAAATAAATAATTTTCACGCGAACACAAACCAATGCTTTCGCGGGAATAAATAAGCTATTTTCACGCGAATGGAAACCGTTGCTTTCGCGGGAATAAATAATTTATTTTCACGCGAATAGAAACCAATTCTTTCGCAGGAATAAATAATTTATTTTCACACGAATAGAAACCAATGCTTTCGCGGGAATAAATAAGCTATTTTCACGCGAATGGAAACCGTTGCTTTTGCGGGAATAAATAATTTATTTTCACGCGAATAGAAACCAATGCTTTCGCGGGAATAAATGATTTTATTTCCCGCGGATGAAAGTCAATGTTGTCGCGGGAATAAATACTTTATTTTCACGCGAATGGAAACCGTTGCTTTCGCGTGAAAATAAAATATTTATTCCCGCGAAAGCATTGGTTTCTATTCGCGTGAAAATAAAGTATTTATTCCCGCGAAAGCAACGGTTTGTATTCGGGTGAAAATAAAGTATTTATTCCCTCGAAAGCAACGGTTTCCATTCGCGTGAAAATAAAGTATTTATTCCCGCGACAACATTGACTTTCATCCGCGGGAAATAAAATCCTTTATTCCCGCGAAAGCATTGGTTTCTATTCGCGTGAAAATAAAATATTTATTCCCGCGAAAGCAACGGTTTCCATTCGCGGGAAATTAAATCATTTATTCCCGCAAAGGCAACAGTTTGCATTCGTGTGAAAATAAAGTACTTATTCCCGCGAAAGAATTGGTTTCTATTCGTGTGAAAATAAATTATTTATTCCCGCGAAAGCATTGGTTTCTATTCGCGTGAAAATAAAATATTTATTCCCGCGAAAGCAACGGTTTCCATTCGCGTGAAAATTATTTATTTATTCCCGCGAAAGCATTGGTTTGTATTCGCGTGAAAATAATTCATTTATTCCCGCGAAACCATTGACTTTCCTTCGCGTGAACAAATGTTGATTCATAGAGATTGACACGAGATGGTGTTCATAGGGTTTAATCAGTACAACTTTAGCTATATAAGAGCCATCGTTTTCACACAGAAAGCATCCAGTTCTACAGCGACTAACAGAGGAGCAACATCTACTACAGCTATTAGGAGAGCAACAAGGTAAGAAGCACTAAAATAATTATTTGTTTTTAATTAATTGAAACATCTAGGTTTTTGAATCTTAGTTTTTAAAAACAATCTTTTAATAAAACAATAATTTCAGTATATTTACATCATTAAACTAAGTTCTTTTACTTTTTGCAGGTATGATGACATCACACTCCAAAGCACTTCCTAAGCTCCATATTGAACCAATCACAGCTACCAACAACACTAACGCTATTTCCACTACAACCATCATTTCCACCACCAACGGCATTCACATTGATGATAGAAGATCCAATCCTAACACCTTTAATGATACATCTTCTCGCTCAAACACCAATGCTCATGCTGATATAGCAATGAACCATCATGTAGTTTCAGCTGACTCTCCTTTGAGTCCCACACCGGACTACACATATCTGCATGAGAACAGTGAAGTCAAACGAACGGAGGATATCAAAAAACCGACAGTGACATTATCTCAAGCTTCAATTTCCTTTTTATTCAGCAACAGCAAGAATAATACCGTAAACAAACTTAGAGAGTTTGAATTGCTCGAGATGGCTGGAATAATGACAGGAGCTATGCAGAAAGGAATGTTGGAAATCGGAAATCTTGTGAGTTTGTTGGATTTACCAATTCCTACGATATTGGAGGTTTTCGATGTTAATTACGTTGAAGATTATGGTATATTGGACTATGAATATGTTTTAAAAAACAATCATCGAATTCGAGTCAAGTCACTGATTGACAAAGAACTTACGATAGAGCTACAGGAACTTGATCCCTGCTCTTCACAAATCCTAGTGTACATGGGAAAGCTAGAAGAAAATCAACCCGATCTACGTATTGTAGGAGATAATCATCGTCATCAAGGGCTAAAACAACGAGTTATAGCCAAAATCTTGAGAAAAAAATCATTGAAACAGTTGCAAGCATACTTTGATATCATCACTTTCGATAATATTCCTGTCAACACTCTTCTGACATTCACTAGACTTTCAGTTTGGAAAAATTTGAAGTCGAAGCAGCGAAAACGAAAACAAGATACATCGCCTTTACGTATCACTCACACTGTCACTTACAGATACATGATGAATGACGGATCTTTGATGACTGGGAAGATTGTTGTCCCTCCTGAGAACGTTTTGAAGATCAAAAATCATGAATGTGGTATGATCCACTATAAAAGTACGATGACAACTGAAAGCGGCACAAAGAAACACATTCTCACGATTCTGAGTGTTGAAGAAGCTTTGATGCTTCTATCTACTTCAAGTGAAAAAGAAGGAATAGCTTTCAGACTTTCTCAATTTGATGATGCTGAGCTGATGAAAAGTTATGATGATGATGTTGCTGCTGATGATGCTGCTGATGATGATGATGATGATGATGATGATGACGATGATAACATCGATGCTTATACTGATGAAGAAGATGATAATATGACAGATGATGACTCTGAGAACAAAAAATTTGAGGAAAAAGATGAAGTTGTCGACAATGATAGTGAGAAAAGCAATGAAGATAACAATCACATTTCAAGCGAAGCTAGCAGGATTTCGATATCGGAAATTTAATTAAGGTATGTTAATCTTCACTAGTAATAAGTAACTACTAATAGCCGTATTTTTTACCATAGTATAATGTAGTTGTTATAACGACATCTATGTATGCTTTTAGATAGAATACGTGTACAAGTGAATGACCGTCGACTCGCCAAAATCTATCAGCAACAACTCATGAACATTAAATTACATATTATTTGTATTGTGCAATAATTTGTATATATTTAGTGTAATAAAGTATTTTATTCATATTTAACATTAGTAATTTAGCCAATTTGTAAAACTTTCGGGGTTACAACTCTAAAATGTTACAAAAATTTCAATGTTCCGACACAAAAATAAATATTTCAAGTTATCGTCTCATTTTTCAAAAATGTTAAGACAACTCCCATTTATAATTTCTAAACTTCGTTTTTGAAAAAATATGTAAAAGTTGTCGGCACATTGTGTCAAAATGGTAAGACAACTCCGCTTTTGCACAAAAAAAATTGTGAAAAATGTTTTATAATTTGTTTGAGAAACCAAAACAGTAGAAGACTTTTTACAACCACAAGCATTATACTTTAGGTTTTACAGTTTTGTGAATTGGGTGTTGATAGTTTGTCACGATATGACATAATAATTAAGTAATTATAGTCTTTTTCATAACAATGCTATAGATTCAGTAATACAGATGTGAAATTTACTGTTTCATCACTTGAATGCAGTATGAAGGTAGTTGATGTAATATTTATTTTGTAATATTATGCAAAGTAATACAGTAAGAATGAAGCGTATGGAGTTCTCAACCACAAAACAAATAAAAATAATGCATTAGGGTAAACTAATGACAGAACAATTTTACATGAAGTGTATACATGTGAATAAAGTATTCATAAAAACACAGACTATTGTCTGTATATATAATATATATAGAGAGTATTTATAAAAAAACATCCTATTAACTATATATTTTGTGGTAAGAAATTGTAAAATAGGATAGTTGCATAAAGTCTATGGTAAACTAATGACAGAACATTTTTTACATGAAATGTATTCATAAAAACACAGACTATTGTCTGTATATATAATATATATATATAGAGAGAGTATTTATAAAAAAACATCCTATTCACTATATATTTTGTGGTAAGAAATTATAAAATAGGGTAGTTGCATAAGACCTATTCCAGAGCCATGATAATATTAAAAAATATAGTGAAATAAAAATTTTAAAACTCACCTAAGAGTGCAGTTAGTACAAGAACTTCTTTTTGAGAAAAGTCTGAGTTTTTCTGCATTTTTCGTCTAATAGACGCTAATTTCAATTGAACACAATCATTAAAACCCTTTTTTTTCAGTCCATCTTTTATATTCAAAATTAATTTAAGTGAAGTTAAATCAATTTTCTTATCATCAATCTTTTGGCTTTCTTTTAAATCTACTTGGGTTTGAGGTTTAACTGTTATAGTATTAGATTCTAAAACACTGGTTTTTGGACTGCACTGTGAACTAGCAACAGAAATTAAGTCATTATTACTTTCTTCAGTTTCTGAAAGATCAGAATCTGAAGATATAAGTGCTCTCATTTTTTTACACTGGTTTTTAATCAAAAGTTTTCGATCTTCAGCAGCAGGTTTTTTAGCTATCGCCAACCATTTACTCCCTAATTCAAAATCTAGAACAATGTTTTCAGAAAAATAACCTTCTATTGGATAGAGATACACTAACGCAAAATTTTTCGGAAAAGTAATATCCATAAGTAATTCAGAATATTTTCTATTAATAAATAAAACAAAATTATTGTAACTAGCAATATCAACAATAAAAAACATTTTAGTTTTTAAAATACAACTATGTTGCTGAAGATCTCTCAAAGTTGTATGCGATTTTCCACATAAACAATAATAAATAAACAAGTGAGCACAAAAATGTCTTGAAAGAACTCGGCCAGGCTCATGCAATCCCCCTAATTTAAACTTCTTACCACAAAATATACAAGAGACGTTGTTTTTGTTTCCTTTCAGTGCTTCACTCAACATCTTTGTGCCATATGCTATCAACAACAATGAGAGCACTGAAAGGAAATACCTAGGGCTTTTGTTATCAATATCTACAAACAAAATAAACAAATTCTCATCATATATAGATAACTTTCTTAAGCATGGTATATGTATATATATATATATAAAGATAATGCATGTCACTTACACTTAAAACACTCTCTATCTTCTTTTATATTTCCGTCTAGAAGACTTAATTCTTTATATTCCCTTAATTGAGGATTCTCTGCTTGAACTAAAATAGAAAATACGAATGTAGTTATGCTATTTTTTTGAAAAAATTCGAAAAATTTTTTATAAATTGAATGAGTATATAGTAAGTAATATTTTCGTCATACTTACATTCAAATGTGTTGCGTTTATAGTACAGGAAGTTTTCGTTCTTCCCAACACATTGTTTACTTCCTATGAATCGTGAAGATGCTTTTTCTACAAAAAAAATAACATAGTAAATGTAAAGTCATTATTATTGTACCTACAGACAAATTTACATTTTTCATAAAACAGAAAAACTTACTCATAGCAATATGCGTGCTAGCTTTGCTCTTTTCCGTCTTCTCTTCATCATCTTCAAAACACTCATCCAACCACCTTAGTGTTTCATCATCGGTAGAACTTAATAAAACAATAAATCAAGATTGTAATTATTTAAAAACTCTATATAATACAGTTGAATATTGAATAATAAAGTTACAATAATATACTTACATGGCACTGAAATCTATTTCGTCTATATTTAGTTCTAATGCAACATTTGAGGATGTAGACCTACAAGTAATATATATATATACATTTGTATAAATTTATAAATGTAACTGCAACAAAATTGTAAAAGATAGTATAAATAACTTACTCATTTGTTGTAGGGATATTGCTAGCCATTGTTGTTTTGCAGAGTAATACTTAGAATGAAGTATAAATGAAAACTGATACTGTTTAAAAAAATAGTTTCTCTTATATACAAAACATTGAAGTCATTTATCAAGATTAATTTGTAGACTGATTTTCTGATTATTACTATGATAAATGATATTGTTTTTTAAAAAAGTGGAAGACGATTAGGAAGTTGGTTAAAAAAATAGGAAGATAGAGATTAAATAGTTTAATAAGCTTAACCACCACAAACACTCCTGTAAACTGTCTTTCCATCTAGCTAAAATTTTTGAATGTAGAGCGTTGGATAAACAAATTTTACAACCTCTTTTAAATATAACTAGCTAGGATGAAACTTACATTTCATTTGAATGACAACTCACATCCTTCAAACATATTTTTATAGCAACAATTTTCATATAGACACATCAACAGCAAAACAATGATGCGGTGTAGTTCCATCTTTATATCATCAGACAGTAAATTAATATGTGAGAGCTTCAATTATAGTTTACACCATTAAGTATGAGTTCGGAATGTAATAAAATACTTTACAGGTACTGATAGCATTTAATAACTAGTTCAATTGCAGTTTATTGATATACTCTACTATAACACACACTACCACAAACAATCATATAGACACATCATCAGCAAAACAATGATGTAGTGTAGCTCCATCTTTATATCATCAGACAGTAAATTAAAATGTGAGAGCTCCAATTATAGTTTACAACATTAAGTATGAGTTAGGAATGTAATAAACACTTTAAAGATATCTGATAGCATTTAAATATGTATATGTAACATATAACTCTTGATTTATTAGACAAAACAGCTTCCTAAAAATAGAAAATATACTATGTATGTTGATACATTATTATTTCACACAAAAAACAATGAGATATTTTAAAAAAAGTAACAGTCTAACTAATAAAACAAGTGGATAAAGTCATGCTTTGCTCATGTTTTTTAGATGATAGCGGAGATAACTAGGATTAAAAGTAAAACCACAAATCCGTTTTGGTGGAAGGCTGTATCTATATTAACTAATATGTAATGAAACAATAAAAAACAGGAGATAGATGCAATCAAGTTCTCTTCCTTTTTAGGTTGAATTCGACCTATAATTCCATCATCTATGGATGTTTGTTGTTTTTGTTTTAAATAGAAATAGCATGATAATAAATAGTGCTTAGGTGTAACTAATGACTTTTCTCGAGCGACACACTTGATATTAAAAAGATCAAAACATATAGGATTAAGCGAGATGATGATTAATGTCTTTTCTGGAATGAGTTTATTAGTAAAATGACACTTGCGGGGCACTTGCGTTATATTATAATTAATTACTTTTTAAAAATGAACTGGTAACATTACGTCGACTGAAATAATACCTAAAACGTCTCGCATAAATTTTGATCTGACTGAAAATGGACTGAAAACCTTCAAGGTGCGTAAAAATTATCGTAACTCGCTATAGCGGATATTCTAAGAAATATTTATTTTCTCGTTGGTAACTTGACGTAAAATATTTTGTAACGGATGTCACACGATCTCAATCGCTTTTTTTCAACTTAAACACTTAGTTACTCGTAAACATTTGATACTCGCTTGATTTCTTTGATAACAGTAATATCCCAATTGTGTTTATCGTAAATATTTCAAAAACGGATATTGCGCGTTTCAGTTGGTTTTTCCTACTGAATCACTTAGTTACGCGTAAATATTTGAAATGCGTGTTTCAGTTGGTTTTTCCTACTAAATCGCTTAGTTACTCGTAAACATTTGAAAATTGTTTGATTTTTTCGCTGATAAAACATGTTGCAAGTATCTTTTACCAAATATTACCGTGGTTTTCAATCAGTTTTCCTTACTAGATTACTTAATTACTCACCAACGTCCATAATTGTTTTTATTAATCATTGTTGCAAAGCAATGCTGTATTTAAATAATATTACTACGTTTCCAACCAATTTCCTTACTGAATTACTTAATTACTCGCCAGTATTTCATAATTTCTTTCACTAATAATTACAAATAATATTGTAAATAAATAATTTACCAGGAATATTTATGCTCAAGTCTCCTCTCTCTCCTCTAAACACTCTCTCTAGATATATACAAACACAGTTATTTTTATTGTACCTTGCACAAAAACACCCCCTAAAACTTGTTTTTAGGCTGAGCTTTATGGGTTATTTTAGGGGGAGTATCAGTCCTGGGAGTAGATACTAAATTGACACAAATTTTTTTCATATGAATTTAAAACTTAACTAATGTAGTTTTTTTACCAAACATCAGTACATCAAAAACATTATTGTAAAGGTATATTATATAGGAAGATTTTCCATACTTATTATGTAATAAATGTATATAATCATATAATGATTAATTTTTGATCAATATATTTATTCAATGTAGATATATCTCTTCTCTCCTCTCTCCTCTCTTTCTTCCTCTCTCCTCTCTCTCTCCCTCTCTCCTCTCTCTCTTTCTTTATCTCAAGATACCATATGTATGTATACATTGATTATCATTACAAGTTGTAGTGCTTTGTATTACTTAGTATTTACTGACTCTAGCTATATTATATAGGATGATTTTCCCTACTTATTATGTAATCAATGTATATAATCATAAAATGTTTCATTTTTGATCAATATAGTTATTCAATGTAGATAAAACTCCTCTCTCCTTTCTCTCTCCTCTCTCCTCTCTGTCTTCTCTCTCCTCTCTCTCTCAAGATGCCATATGAGTTCAAATTATGTGAAAAAAGTATCAAAACTTAAATGCCATACATTCAAAATCTAGCTGCCATATGAGTTCAAATCAAGTAAAAAAATAATCAAAACTCAAATGCTACTTAAATGCCACTCAAATGCCACTCAAGTACCCCTCAAATGAAATACAATATAAACTCGGCGAATTCATCCAACGTCGTAACCCATTGCCTCAACCCCAAGGCCAGAACCACAAAAAAACACTTGGTAGGGAGATCTGCTCATATATTACTACTAATCACTTTGGGATTAAAATTTGGATTGAGTTAGTCTCCGAAGGATTAAGAACAAGAGCATTTCTGATCATTGTATATGCAGATTGTTAATCGCATAATGATTGTTATTTGGAGCATTGCTAGTCCAGTCATTGATTAAAGTTAGGATCAATATTAATCTTCCTTGAGTGCTATGTCTGTACGGTTTTTATTTGAGAGCGATTAAATATTGGAAGCGATTTGAATTGGAGGTAATTCTTTTGTATTGGATCTAGCTGGTAGAGAATGACAATGCTTATGTCAGAATGTAATGGCAATTTGTATTGAACAAGGAAACTGAGATCAGTACAACACCATTAAAAAGGAAATACTGCGATTACAACATAAAACCAACTAAGAAGATAGAAAATAAATCGATAAAAATAACTGGCTCGATTGAATGATGATTAGTATAGTATAGTCTATTAGGACATAGATCCACTGGGGTACACTCCGCGTACATGCAATAGATTCCAAGTTGAAACTGAGAGATGACGGCTGATTTTGATCTTCAAGCTCCTAAAATAAGAGTGACATCATTAGGCACATTTTACAATAAGAAGGTATCCCAAAATAAAAAATAAACCAAATCCAACAAACCTTCAGAAGTTGAAAATGAAGATTGGGCAACATCACAGCTGTTTGTTCATCACCTGTGAGCTCTTGACTTCCTGTATATTCAATTTTAGTTTAAAGAAGGACATCTCTAGTTGATGACAGTTCTAAAATGCAGAATTATGATATAGTAGCAACTTTTATTTGCAGCCACTTCAAGTTCAAAAGTTTTGAATGTGACAAAAAGAAAACCATCAATTGGTTACTAAACAACATTCAACATCATTTGTTCAGTTTAGTATTTTAACTTAGTTACTAATCAATACACAAACAATTGTGTATTCATAGTATATCTTATTTACCTGCTTCTGTGGCACTATTAACTTAGAGTTTTGAGACAGCTGAGTAAGCCATCATCATCCTCGTGTGCTCTCTTTGTTAGTGATTGAAGCGGGAAAATAATAGCCTATTCAGGGACAATAAGACTGTATGCTTAGGCAATCAATGATACCCCCACGTGCTATTAGGTAATCATACTATAAATGCCAAGGCTTTTCTCCATTTTAATCATATCAGGAGTAAAATCCAACTTGAAGATAAGAGCCAGAGTTCAATCGTTTTGGGATTAAAGTTCTTACTGGGTCAGTAAAGCTAACAATTAAGACTTGTAGAATAACAACACTGTAGAACCACATTGTAATCGCTTGAGGAGTAAAGTTCTTACTAGCTGATTAAAAACAGAGTTTAATCCCCTGAGAGTGATTCATTGACCTACCCACAATTTCTGGCAAAGTTATTGTCTGATTTTAATCCTTAATTACTCCTTCCAGCAAACACTCCCAAATTTTCTACTGAAATACCAGATATCACCCCTAATGATGCCGGATTGTACTCTTATATTAATCATTACAGCGTTTAATCACCTGTTTAATCCCAAATGTTCCACTTTTTTCTGTGTGTGTAGGGAAAATCTCTCCATATAATATAGCTAGAGTCAGTAAATACTAAGTAAAAACAATTAATACATAGTCTTTTCTTTACAATGATGTCTTTGATGTACTGATGTTATATCTTAAGAAGGGAGACTTCTATTCTATGTGCTTTTGATTTCGTAATGAACTAAAATAAAAAAGCTATGTATTAGTAGTACTAATATATGAGCAGATCTCCCTACCAAGTGTTTTTTTGTGGGGTCATAATCTGGGGTGATGCAATGGGTTACGGCGTTGAATGAATTCGCCGAGTTTATATTGTGTTTTATTTGAGGGGTACTTGAGTGGCATTTGAGTGGCATTTAAGTGGCATTCGAGTTTTGATTATTATTTTACTTAATTTGAACTTATATGGTATATACATTTTGAATGTATGGCATTTAAGTTTTGATAATTTCTTTTCATAACTCGAGCTCATGTAGCATCTTGAGAGAGAGAGGAGAGAGGAGATGTATCTACCTTGAATAAATTCATTGATTAAAAGCAAATCAATGTATGACTATATACATTTATTACATAATAAGTAGGGGCAAAATCTCCTCATATAATATAGCTAGATACATAATTCGAACTCATATATACATTGAATGCTATAAAATATATCGGATGATAAAGTTAAATATTCATCTATTCTTTATCGATATTTATAAGGATGATGAAAGATTTTTTGTATTTTATATACATATATATATAGTTATAGTAACTGTGGTAAAAGAAGTCTATTATGAAGGTTTTTATTTAAGCCAAAGTAGGCTCGGTAGATACTCCATCAGAACACACTCGTCTTTTAGCATAAAAATATGTGAGACCACGTTTTATTTGGTTGTATGTCAACATTTTTTGATCCTTTACTACAAATCCTCGATTTTTACCCATAAACGACTTTTTTGTGTTCAATACATTTAGATAACTGTCTTTGTTCAATTGATTAATTCGTTTGTTCAAACCTTTTGAGCTAAACTTGTTTCCTTTTTCTCCCCAGCAGTAATAGGATTTAGAGTTAAGTGCAACAATTCCATCTCCGGTAAATTCCTCTTTAAACAGCCCGGGTGTTCTTTTTCCGTGTTTTAGTACTTTTTCACAACAGTCTTGCGTGCTCCATTCTAAACCCATTGTTTTGGTTCTTAAAAACTCATCCCTATGTTTGTCACAGTATGGGCGTGGAAACCAATCACCATATTCATTGTAAAACTCTTTTTTCATACTTGGTTTTACCAGTGTTTCTAATGTTCCGCTCAACGCCATGTATGCGCTATCTGTATCCATTTCAACATATTGGAAATCACTTCTGTTAATATATCTATAAATAAAAAGTTTGTTTCGATTTCAATTATTTGGAAGTTTTACTTACTTACACATAATAATGGTAGGGAATTAGGTTTCACTTACTTATCCATAAAGTTGTAGTAAAACTGTAGCATTCTCAGTTTAGCATACTGTAGCACGGAGAAACCCAAGTGTACTGGAACATTCATAGTTAGCTGAAATGATGGTGATACTGATTAGCAAAGTAAACTTGTGGAATATAAATTTTGAATTGCAAAATAATTGTTTTAAAACTTACTAGCTGTTTACAGGTTACGATTTCATAAAAATCATCTGCTATCTCTTCCATGGCGATAAATTTGTTTCCTCTGATACGAAATGAAGCTTTTCTGGCGCCTTCGATGAACTTGATGGTGGTATGTTTTTCTTTATCAGTGATTGTTTTTCCATAAGCAGCATTTCCTACCAACTTGCTAGTAGTAGCGAGTAATTCTTGACTAGGGTCTGCATCTCCCATTCTCCTAGCGTCTGAAACCGATGTTCCAAAAGCTTCAAAAGCTTTTCTAGGAATATATTCTATTAGCTGATAAACTTTGGTGACTTTCAATCCTTGTTTCAAGTACCATTTCAACAAAGGACTCATTAGCAATATCTTATCTCCGTACATACTTCCAACTAATGAGCGTTGAGGAATCTTTAAAAACCCTTCGGCTTCAGCAAAGACTTTCATTTCATCGCTCAAGTGTTCTCTGGTTAACTTCGTATTTTTAAAAATCGGAGGCATTTCGGAGAACTTTTCTTCCTCTTCCTCAGGAACTTCGATGTCACATTCAACAAATCCGAAGAATTCTTCTGATTGAACTCTCTCCAACACTTCTTCTTGATTCAGCTTTTTTTCAAGTATTTTAGGGTAGAAAGAATTGTAAAACGTGTTGACAAATTTTTGTAAATTTGTATGAGTTTTTACACGCTTCATCCAGTCACACTCCCAAATCGAGATTACAGTGTAACCTAATGCTCGAAGATATTCTTCATTTTCCATCGTAGTTTTAAACAGATTTGCTTTTGATTTTCTTCCACTAGCTTGAAGCTCTTGCTCTTTAGCGTTGTTATAAGAGCAGTCGTGTCCATGCCAAAAACATCCGTGGAATTGAAAGACATGACAATTTTCAACACAGAAACCATCAACTGGTAATCCTCGCTGTCCGAGAGTAACTTCTCCTCCATTGAGCTGATGTCTGATATTGATTTTTTTTGAGAACATTTGGAACTGTAACCAGCTATGAGCTATCTTGCTAAATTTTACTGGTTCAGCGACAAAGGAGTTTTCGATTTTTCTTCTTCGAGGATAGCCAGTAGGCATTGATTGCATCATACACCATAAATAGAGCGCATTTGCATCAACTCCATAGATTCTATCACAAATCTTTGCTTCTTTTCCCAACCAATGTTCTCTAATTTTAGTTATACCTTTTTCGTGATATCTATGCATCACTAGACTTGGCCCACCAACTATATTTTTCTTTATTAGAGGATAAAGTTCTGCATTGCAGTTGTCAAGCAGACAAATTGGGAGAGTCTGACGAAACGAGTTACCAAGTTCATCAAAATTCAAGTATGTAGAGAGGTATGGAGGGGGTGGTTGAGGTGCTTTGTTAAACATCCATCAAATCGCTAATCCTGGTAAAGATATACCATCTTTTAACATATCAATCCCATGCTCTCTGTAGATTGATCTTTGTCTTTCCAACGCTTGAACAAATGGTTTTACATCCAAGTTGTTGTACCATTTTAAAAAATCCCTCATTGTCTTCATGTCGTTATTTTTCCATGCTTCTTGACAAATTATGTACTCTTCTTCACTGATATTCTTTTGTTTTAAAGAACTGTAAAAAGCTTCTCTTGGAGGTAGATGTTCTTGATTAAGTTGTTCCAAGTCTTTCATCCATTCATAAGGAAAAAATCCTTTTCCGGCTTCACATTTGTATGCTTTGAGATACATTTCATAGCTATATCCAGGAGCGATGAAGTTTGTACAATCTAAAAACAAAAAAGATCCTATTCCGATAACAGGCATCTTGGTTCCTTTTTTTATAACAAAATCAAAATCTGTGTCGGAGACATCTTTCAATTTTTGAAGCAGTTTTCCTTTCATCACATTGACATCATAAGTCTGTGAATTGAAACCTAGAATAGGGAGTATTTTCATATAGCTGTACAAATCATCCAGAACTTTTTCAGCTCCTGTTCTACGTCTGAAACGATTTTTTTCAAAATCACTACGAAACTTTTCTTCAGCTTCTTCCAGTCGTTGTAATTCACCTTCTATCTGTTTTATGATTCGCGAAAATTGTTTTTCCAATCGGCTATATGATTCTTCACTAATATCATCCAAGTATTCAATGAACTTTCCAACGCATTCATCATCATCCCCATTATTGACAATACAACGCGGGTTGTTGAAGCCTGGTACATTTGAACAAATTGAAATACTTAAAAGTTTATGCTCATTCGTGTGAATGGTTGTGTCTGTATCTCGATCTTTTTCGCAATTAGGTAACAAACACTCTATGTCAAATGTTGCAAAAAATGGATAGTATCTCAAGGAATCATCTGACCCGATATCTATCCCGAATTGAACCTTCAGTTTGTCGAATATTGTAGCAGTAGGACTGTATTGCCCTCCAGAAAACTGCATAGTTGTTGCCTCTGAGATTGAACATCTGTGTCTTTTCAGATTCCCCAATCTATCATAACAAGTAGAACAGGTTGGACATCTGTAGGCTTTGACATATCCTTCCAAGTTTGTAATAAGACTGAAGTGATTGATATAAAGATCCAAATATAGATTCTCCTTATAACTGGAGTTTGAATTCCAAATAACTGTTGAAGTCATATCATCATTTAAAGAAAACACTGTTATCTTCAGTTGAAATGCTCGCTCCAAAAGCAATAAATCAGCTTCTGTCACTCCTTTCCCATCACACCTTTTACCACTATCACCATAGATGAAACTATGATATTGTTGTTGGTACTCCTTCACCTCCTTAATTATCGGATCTTTTGCAATTCCACCGTTTTTTTGTAGTTCTTTGTGTAATGCTAGACATCTAAAAAAACAAAGATTGTCGGTAATTCGTTTTCCTTTTGTGTTTTTTAACATGGTTCGTATGTGTCTGTTGTTAAGGAGGTGAGAGGGTAAATGCTCTGGTGGTGATCCAACTTTTCCCATTCCGAGTAGTTTGTAGAAATAAAACGAAATGTTTGTGATTAACATCAATCTCCAAGTCGTATTTGGTCTCCGTCTCAAGCTATTTGTACGATGATCAGTCTCCATAACATCAACAAAGAAGTCATCAAGATCTCCTTCAGTTTCAATCAGTTTAGCTTTTGGATATACGGTAGCATTGTTTGATGATGAGTGAAAGTATCGGAGTTCACCATCATTTTTATTTTCTAGTATACAACCTACGCTACAGTTGACTTTTGCTCTCGAGCTCAATTGTCTCCAAACTTTTTTTAGCAATTCTAACACTCTTGAATCATGATAGTCATTTTGGTAGGTATCAGCTTGGTCTCTTGGAATCCCATCCCAAAGTCTTACATTTAAAAGTTCTATGACTTTTCCAGCTCTATGTTTCGTTTTCATAGCTCCCCAATATCTAGCTATCAAATCATCCCATTCTTCATCTTGAAAAGTTGGAGCTGTGCTATCATCAACAATACCTAGGGTTGATGCTCGGGTAGGTCTTTCAAAATTTAAATCTTCCATTTCTTCTTCTTCTTGTTCTTCCTCTTGTGCTTCTTCCTCTTCTTCTTCTTCTTCTTCTTCTTCTTCTTCTTCTTCTTCTTCTTCTTCTTCTTCTTCTTCTTCTTCTTCTTCTTCTTCATTTTCTATCATTGGATCATTCTCATTTTCTTCAACTATCTCCTCCACAACCGGCTCTATATCTTGAGCTATTATGCTAGTCTTTGGTGGTGAAGGCTCAGCACCAAATCCTATTTGATTGATTGTTTCATCGGGTAAACGAAAACAAATGAGATTTTCTTCTAACCATTTCCAATTAGGGGAAATTTCAGGGTTTTTTTCTTCTACATTCTCCTCCCGATAATTTAAACTTTGTCTACAATAGAAATGTTACCACATAATAGTTGTTCTATAAAACATTCACATACATTTTATATAAAATGTAACAGAAGAAAAAAATGACTTAAACACCATTATCAATTAATTTTTAAAATGGAATTAGGAAAAAAGACTCAAACATTATTATTAGTTAAGTTTTTAAAAACTTACTGTGTACTATGACATGAATTCCCAACTCCCTCTTTTACATTAATTCTCTGATATTCTGAGTCCTGTCTACAATAAAGAGATAACGCATTATTTTTGCTGATTCATGAGATGAGTATAAAAAAAAACAGCAAAAAAATTACTCTACTAATGTTATTAATTTATGATTTTAAAAACTTACTGCTTATCAAAGGCTATTGTATTTTCAGTAGTTGCTGAAACTTGAAAAGTCGAAGGTTTGTCTTGAAAAGCATTTTCAAGTTCCATCTCCATTTCATTTTCATATTCAGCATTGCATTCATCATTCATGTATTCATTATCAGCGTTTGAAAAACCGATATCATTTTGATTTTTCATGAGCCATTCCCATTCCTTATGTATGTCTACATCAGTATCATCCTCTTCTGTTTCCATAGCACTATAATAACAATAAAATCATTACTTTTTAATAGAAGTGACAATAGCACATAAAAAGGTAAGTTAAATGTCTCAGCTAATAAATTTTACCTTGTGAATAAAACTCCTAGTAGTCAGTTGGTATATTATATAGTAGATGTTGAGGCTTCAGTTACTGTTGTTAGAACGAGTGATTTATTATGTGAAAGCATTACTTTTTAAGTAGACAAAAACTTAAGTGAGATAATTAAGACAGATAATTAAGTCTTAGCTTCAATGAAAATTTTCAAATTCACACAGAAAAACTTTTAATAGTCAGTGGATGTAGTAGTAGATGTTGCTCCTCCGATCACTGTTGTAGAACTGGATGCTTTCTGTGTGAAAACAGTGGCTCTTAAATAGGTAAAGCTGCACTAGTTGAACTCTATGAATACCAACCTTCTTTATAATATAACTATGAATCAGAATTTTGTCCACGCGAAAACCAATGCTTTCGCGGGAATAAACAATTTATTTTCACGCGAATGGAAACCGTTGCTTTCGCGGGAATAAATGAATTATTTTCACGCGAATAGAAACTGTTGCTTTCGCGGGAATACAAATTTTATTTTCACGCGGATACAAACCAATGTTTTCGCAGGAATAAAGACTTTATTTTCACGCGAATGGAAACAGTTGTTTTCGCGGGAATAAATAATTTATTTTCACGAGAATAGAAACTGTTGCTTTCGCGGGAATACAAATTTTATTTTCACGCGGATACAAACCAATGCTTTCGCGGGAATAAATACTTTATTTTCACGCGAATGGAAACCGTTGTTTTCGCGGGAATAAATAATTTATTTTCACGCGAATAGAAACTGTTGCTTTCGCGGGAATACAAATTTTATTTTCACGCGGATACAAACCAATGCTTTCGCGGGAATAAATACTTTATTTTCACGCGAATGGAAACCGTTGTTTTTGCGGGAATAAATAATTTATTTTCACGCGAATAGAAACTGTTGCTTTCGCGGGAATACAAATTTTATTTTCACGCGGATACAAACCAATGCTTTTGCGGGAATAAATACTTTATTTTCACGCGAATGGAAACCGTTGTTTTTGCGGGAATAAATATTTTCACGCAAAAGCATTGGTTTGTATCCGCGTGAAAATAAAATTTGTATTCCCGCGAAAGCAATAGTTTCTATTCGAGTGAAAATAAATTATTTATTCCCGCGAAAACAACGGTTTCCATTCGCGTGAAAATAAAGTATTTATTCCCGCGAAAGCATTGGTTTGTATCCGCGTGAAAATAAAATTTGTATTCCCGCGAAAGCAACAGTTTCTATTCGCGTGAAAATAAATTATTTATTCCCGCGAAAACAACGGTTTCCATTCGCGTGAAAATAAAGTATTTATTCCCGCGAAAGCATTGGTTTGTATCCGCGTGAAAATAAAATTTGTATTCCCGCGAAAGCAACAGTTTCTATTCGCGTGAAAATAAATTATTTATTCCCGCGAAAACAACGGTTTTCATTCGCGTGAAAATAAAGTATTTATTCCCGCGAAAGCATTGGTTTGTATCCGCGTGAAAATAAAATTTGTATTCCCGCGAAAGCAACAGTTTCTATTCGCGTGAAAATAAATTATTTATTCCCGCGAAAACATTGGTTTTCGCGTGGACAAAATTCTGATTCATAGTTATATTATAAAGAAGGTTGGTATTCATAGAGTTCAACCAGTGCAACTTTAGCTATTTAAGAGCCACTGTTTTCACACAGAAAGCATCCAGTTCTACAACAGTGATCAGAGGAGCAACATCTACTACACTTTCCATTGCAACTACTAGAAACTTTCTCTTTATAAAAGGTAAAATTTAAAAAACTTATTATTCCCTACCTAACAAAGATCAAAATTAGTTTAGCTATAATGTAAAGTATGAAATAAATAATCTTTTAGTTCCACATGAAAAGCTGAATTATATGTTATTTCTTTCTTTTTTAGAACACTATGGAGGATTTTTCTGCTTCTTACACGGATTTAAAGCCAATCGAAAACAAACAAAAAACGTTCAAAACACCCAAAAAAAAAAACTCTAACTCTGTCACAAAAGAAGCAGCGATAAAGAGACGAGCTCTTCCAAAACTGGTTTCACCCACAACATCAAACAATATGGAACAAAAAGAATTGCTCACTGATGCTGACAGAGCTCTCAAGATGGCCAAATCTCTCCAAAAATGGAAGGCATGTGATTTGAAAAAGATTGGAGGGTTTCTTACACTAGCATCACTTCCTGTTCCATCAGTTTTGCAAATCGTTTCTATTGAACAGAGTACTGGTGCATACGGAAACTACTACATTCTCACTTATCTTGATAATTCAACTGGAGCGAATTTTCAGAAAGTTGTTTGTCCAAGTAGAGTAGTTGAAAGTTTCAATGTTGATAACTACCCATTACCTTTCAACATTTTGTACTTGGGTGAGATGGAAAACTCAAAAAAACCAGAGACTACTTACTACAATGTCAAACGTATCAGTACAAAACGATTAACCACAATGGAAGCTACTGTTGAAGCTGAAAAACTGAGAAAAATGAGTGAAGAAGAACTCAAACTCGCTTACGACATCGAGTATCTCAGTAATTTCAAAGATTGTTCCATTTTTGCTTACATCGAAGTTGTAGAAAGATTCATTCCTTTCCGATTCAATGGAGAAGAATCCATTGTAAATTGCATTCGCTATGTCACTGAAAAGAATGGAAAAAGAGAGACGAGAACGCTTTTACTACCAATCAGATATAACGAGGAAGCTAAAAGATGTGCACCTGGTGTGATGATTTACAAAGGAAAAAAACAGAGTAAGAATGGAAATCCTATTCCATACCACAATGTTGTCTTCATTTCTTCAACCAACGCTAGTGATTGGGAGCAATATTGCACACAAACAAGTTCCAATGAGGTGCTAACAAAAACGAATAATGAGGATGAAGTTCTTAAGGAATTCCCAGAAAACGAATTACAAGATTTTGATGAACCACTTGGTGTTGATGGTATGTAAACTCAATATCAAATGCTGACAACAGGTAGTCTCAAGCGGATAATGAATGAATAAAAAAAAGCCTGTGTATTCATTGACATTACAAGTTGTACTGTTTTGTATTACTTACTATTTACCGACTCTAACTATATTATATGGAAAGATTTTCCCTACTTATTATACAATAAGTCTATATAATCATATAATAATTCATAGAAAAGTCTAAAGGTTCTCAGGTGATTAACTCACCAAAAGTTCCGGTTTTGCAAAATATTTGAAGATCTTCCTATCCTAAGCATTATACGAGTGACTGTACTTTTTTATCCAGTTGAAATATCTAAAAACTTCAGTAACTTAGTATTTACTGACTCTAGCTAGATTATATGAGATTTTCCCTACTTATTACACAATAAATGTATATATTCACATATTCTTTCATTTTTAATCACAGTATTTATTCAATGTAGATATATTTCCTCTCTCTCCTCTCTCTCAAGATATCGTATGACTCGGAATTACAAAAAATTATCAAACCTTAAATGCCTCACATTCAAAATCTAGACATCCTATGAGTTATAATTATGTATACAATTATGTAAAAAATTATCATAACTTAGATGCCATACATTCAAAATCTATATACCATATAAGTTCAAAGTAAGTAAAAAATAATCAAAACTCGAATGCCACTTAAATGCCACTCAAATGCCACTCAAGTACCCCTCAAATAAAGCACAATATAAACTCGGCGAATTCATTCAACGCCGTAACCCATTGCATCACCCCAGATTATGACCCCACAAAAAAACACTTGGTAGGGAGATCTGCTCATATATTACTACTATTAGTATAGAATGATTAAACAAAAATTTAAAATAATTACATGAATTTGAATTATACCTTTAGTTACATTGGATAGTTTACATTATATAGAAAAGGGAAATAGCTCACCAAGTCACATTGTCCAACTTGTTTTTTTGAATTAGAGACTATCCATTGCTAAAACAAAAAATTATTTGGGGTAAAAATAACTACAACTACATCTAAATTGAGTTGAAGTATTATTTACAATGATCAGAATGTATTAAATAGAAAAGAAAAACTCTCACCGAGTGTTATCATGTATCTCATCCTTTTTTTCAGCAACATATCCTGTCTCAAAATCATCAAAATCTCCACATAGAAAGTCTTCAAGATCATCATCATCATCAATTTCTAATATC
Source organism: Cryptosula pallasiana (assembly GCA_945261195.1). Lineage (NCBI taxonomy): Eukaryota > Metazoa > Bryozoa > Gymnolaemata > Cheilostomatida > Cryptosulidae > Cryptosula > Cryptosula pallasiana. Next base: position 45,025,823 of record OX183131.1, on the reverse strand, counting down.
GCTTTGTTGTGCTTTGCTTGATCACAATATTGTCTCCAATAAATTTGACCGAGTCTGTATGAAGAGCAAAATGAAAGATTGTATTCCGTCTTAAATTTTCCGTGGGTTTTTTTTCCTCTGTAGATCATCACACCTTGAGCATGTTGGTTAGCTTCTGAAGCATCTTTGTCTGGTATGGCAAGCGTCTTCATCAGCGTTTCTCCACATTGTTCAATGGTATAACGGATACAAATTACATTTGACTGCTCTCCTTTAAATCGATGAGGAACGAATCTATCAACAACATCTCGGTAAGGGAAAATAGCACCGGGTTGGAAACTATTGAGGGTCTTGATGTTCAAGAAGCGTTTGAGCTGATCTTTAGTCAATGTACTCAAATATAGTGATTCCTCTTCAGCTTCCTTATTGCTTAGAGGATGTCTGGTAACACGTTTGACATCATACCAAAGAACACTTTTATTTTTCGGTTTTCCCTCTCTACCCAAATATACAACGTTAAACGGAGGGGGTAATTATCACAGTTGAAGTTTTAAGCTATTTCAACTGGACAGAAAAGTATTTTGGGTTCGAGTTCATTTATATCTGAAGGATCATGGTAGCGAACTTGAGAATATCTACACCTCTCCTTACTTGATGGATGTATCACACCAGTCACTCGCATAATGCTTGGGATAGGAAGATCTTCAAATGTTTTGCAAACCGGAACTTTTGGTGAGTTATTCACTTGAGAACCTTTAGACTTTTCTAATTCCCTAGCTCTCCTTTCGTTGAGATATTCAACTGTTAAATGAGCTATAGCTCCACTCTCCATTGTTTTCTTATCAACGGAAGTAGCTTGTTTTCTCACTATTTTATTTCGTTTCCTTACTACTCGCTTTTTTGGAGCAGTTTTCTTTCTCTTAGGAGTTGTTTTGCCGTTTTTCATTTTATTTCCTGTTGAATATGGATCTGTGCAAAGGAGCTCTTCAGAAAGATCATCCATAACATTCTAAAAATAAAAGGGTAATATTTGCATGAGTGGCTAAGAGTGTATTTATTAGTTAGAGTATCTTATATATATATATATATATGCTAAAGGTAAAATAGTAAAAGATGTTAAAACTATTGGCTGACTACAAGTTGTTTCATGTGCTAGAAAAAAAGAGATGGACAAAGAAAATAATTCTAGGCACAATCATCAGGTCGGCTCTCAGCTGTTAAAAATGGTGGAACAGGAAACAGTTAGTTCAGACCGAAAATATTAAGTGCACAAGGATCGTATAGTTAATATGTTGTTAAGGGTGCACGGGCGTCAAAGGTGGCTAAGGGCATAGAGCTACGCCTGGCTGAGAGTAAATTTATTAGAGTGTCGGCAGGTGGTGACAACTTCACTCCTGCTGTTGAGGGAAGACAACTCTGGTTGAAAGATGATATAGAATTTTTCAGCCGTATATATATATATATATATACATATATATATATACATATATATATATATATATATATATATATATATATATATATATATATATAGAAGCAACTATGGTCCAATAGGAGGCGTACATTATATATAAATCCCTAATAGGAGGTGGCAGGATTATAGGAGGCTGCCAATAGGAGGCCTGCACAAAACTCATCCAAACAGACTCAAAATGAGCCATTATGGAGATTGGTCAAATTTTGAAAAATGCATTTTTTCACTCATGGAAAGATGACTCTCAATTTCATGAACATTAGTTTTCCAACAGTAGGAGGTTGCACTAGTATACGTTTTTCAGCCTCCTATTATGGTTTAAACAACTATGTTTGTACGCTGAAACATCTCTATTGGAGTTGCCCTACATATGTTGGTTGTTGAAGCAACTCCGGTTTAAGTCACAATCTTTTTGTGGATTTTCAAAGGCAAAATTGAACTCACATAAACAATTTAACGGTTGATTGTTCTAAGCTTTCGTTTCTTGAGAAGGAGAAAGAAAGGAGTAGCTGTTACACTTATAAAACTGTATGTTGTTAAGTTCACGCACAAAACTATATCAAGTTTTGCTGTTTTATTGCTCATAGTTTTGACTGTTTTATTGTCAGAAAAATTGGAAAAATAATAATAAAACTCCTCTAGCAACAAGTTTTCACACGTTTATTAAGAACTTTCTTGAAGACCAACTTGCAGCCTGAATGAGCTTGCTCCTCTAAAAATTCTATTACTAACAGTTAAATAAATGAGAATATTGCTGCAGAATTTTTTAAATGAGTCCATTAATCAGCTTTGCTAATTTATATAGTTTTCCCAAGCAAGAACAGTTAGCCCATACAGTTATAATCTTCAGTCTAGTAACACAAAGCGGTACATTAACACAGTGCAGTAAGAACAGCAATAGAAAGTCTATTGCTTTTTTAGCAGCGAGGTGCTATATCTGGTTCAAATCTGTGCTACTGTTCGATTCGGCAGCAGTGGCTGTAACTCTTTCATAGATTCTCCGATGGGTTTTCTCTCTTGCAGCAAGGGCTTAGCAATTGCTGAAAACTTTTCCACTTCATCCTCATCCCAACGTATTTTTCGGCCTTTCCCTGTTTACACCAAAAGATGAAGTGTTTGAGATCAAGTGATGGATTGTGGCAACAAAGTGCTAATCCCAATTTTTTCTAATATTACTTTGAAATATTCTATAAACAAAAAAATTGCGTTGTTTTAACAAAAAATAAAACAGGGCGATTCTTGGAGCTAGAATTAATTTGGTTAAAATGTGTTTTAGCAAACATTCATTACTTTATCATTTATTACAAAAACTCTGAAGGTTGCATTTCGTAAAATTAACAGCTTTCAAATACATGAAAACCATCCATATCCTTGATATTTGTGATTGCTCATTCAGATTTCAGTAGCATATGAGCAGTTTTAAAGTAAAAAAAGCACTTATTAGCGCTTTTTGTGCATTAAAAGTATTTGAGTAAATGCACTAAATGGCCTAAACGACTGCACCTCACAATGAGCTTCATGTTTGCTTGTTTGTTCATAGCTAAATATCAGCCATTTGTAGCGATGGGGTTTTACTTAAAAACTATATTTCCTTAGTAAAATTCATGGAAATTGTCTAAATTTCCATGTGATTCAAAAATTTCTTAGAGTTTTAAAACAAGTAAAGTGACTTGAAAAGTGCAAATGGTAAGAAACTTTCAAGATTAGCGTGAACTGCTTACATACGTTGAAACTTTTTTGAATTAGTTTAAGCAGTAGCAATACTGACAGCTGTTTTTTTGAAATTCTTTTCATGTTGGCCGGGTGCATTACTCGTAAACCAAACTTTTATACAAAATTTTCACAAATATGAGACAGTGGATAACCCGTTATTTAAGCAAAGAGTCATTTGTTTGATTAAGCCTCAAAACTGACTTTTAATCATAAAAAGTACTTTTGTTAATCAATTTGGGAAAAGATCATTGCAAAAATCGAAAAAAAACTTTTAAAACTTTGACACCATGGATAGATTTAAGAAATTTTAAAATGCAAAACACACAAGTTCTGTGCCATGATAAACATTATTGAGAAGGTTGAAATTTTTGTGAGGCAATAGACTCAAAATAACCAAGAATGAAAAAAATTGAAAGCAACAAACAGTACAATACCAGTCGTACAATTTTGCTTTTCCTTTTTAATCTATGTGGATAATCTTTTAACGTTTTGTGTTGGAAACTAAGAAACATGATGAGTAAACAGAGGTGCTTTCCTAGAGCATATACTTACGCGAGGGAGACGCTTGTGTCGTTTAGCAAAATATCATTTCATCACAGCTAGAAGCTGTAACATAAAGCAATGTTGTAGGCAAAAAAATTCCTACCGGCAAACTGGCGAATACAACGCTGTTATACGTTTTCAGGTAATAGCTGCAAAAGACACAAAACTTACACCAAAAACAAAACTGATCTCCAATTAAGAACAAGAAAACAGTTGTTCTAAAGTCTAGAAATAAACTAATATGGCCAAAGACTTCCGTACTCTCATAGAAAAGTTTGTCAATGAAAACGTTGCCAATTTTTGGCTGATCAATAGTAGTTCAGTTTCTAAGGTCATGAAATGCTCTATCTGTAATAAATCCGGTTTTATTTGGTTTTCGAAAGTTGGAAAATTTCCAAATGTGTTTTTATTGACTGCTTACCTTTTGCGGGTAGTTCAGCATTCTTGCCATTGGTCAATGGAGGGACTGCTTTCTGGCCGGAAATGACAGTTTCTGTACTGTTGCCTGAAAATAACGTTCAAAATAAAATATCAAATCTTCAAGCTAGACATTGAAGCAAACTTTTTTAGACTCAGCAATCACTATGATGTATTTGCTCAACTGCACGGTGTAAACTATTTTTAGCATGATGGCAATGCTTTGACTGTCCGCTGTTTAATGTTTACTGCATCAAGCTATGCTGAAACTTCTTGAACTTCAAATCAAGATATGGCTGGTTGCTTTGACTTTAGGTACCCTCTACACCTATTGTGATTTTGTGTAAAAAATCAAAGCACTTTATTTTTAATTGAGCTGATGAAATAAAAGCAATAGTAAATAAAACTCTCCGTAACGATTTGTAACATGAACAGTTTACATTTATGCTTGAAAGTATTGATCGAATCAAGTTTCAAATTTTCCAAGAATTAAGAAGCAGATTCAACAAATTCAACTGGGCAAAAAAGTTTCTAAAAAGTATTTACTGCATATTATTTGTCCCCCCTCCCCCCTTTAAAGGAATACATAAACTAAAGCCATTGAATTTGTAAGATATTAAGATTAAAATAGCAATAGTTGTTATATGGGTGGAAAGACTGCTTTAGGTCGAGAATAACCAAAGCACGTAAACGACAGTCGCACTTGTCTATTTTTTACACTCACTTTGATTTGCTGTTTCTTTTATTACTGAAGTAATTCCTGAAATATCTGAATCATTTTTGTCAATAAGCTGTTGTGGATCATTTGTAATTATAATGGCAATCCCAATATTTTACAGCATTATTCACTAGATTTTTAACTTTATACTTGTACGCTGAGGCTCCATGATTATACAAACACGTGACAGTTACATACCATAAATAATTATGTCATCAGTGTTGATGCATTCCAGTGCCGCATCTTTATGGGTGTGTAGCGTTCCTTGCTCTGCAACCATCAGCACCTTGGCCATCTTGGAGCGCTCCATGAGGTTCTGCTGTACTCTATAGACATTCATGTGGATGCTGAGGTTGTGACCCATGTGGCTAGCAATCAGTCTCAATTGCTCTTCATCCATATCTATCACCTTCAAACAAGCCATGAAGTTAAACACCAATACGTTTATATAAATAAACTACTAAATGCACGTGTCAAGGTTTTCTATTTGCATTCACCTGGCAAGTTGTAGCAAGATATTTCCGAAATCTTTGAGCATGCAACAACTCAGGCTCCATCAAGCTAGGACATGCTTTCACAGCTTCTCTCACTGCAGCTGTTTCATTTAATGGTTGGTTTGAACAAGGTCTGCAGAAGTAAAAAAAGAGGAGGGTTACTTATGAGAAGAATTAATCCAGCTGTAAATTTCATACTTATCGGCACCTACTATTTGTAATCTAATTAAAAGTATCAAAGCATGCTAAGAACTATTTATTAATTTGGAAAATCTTTTTTCCTTCCATGGAAAATTAAACCTTATTTTTACTGCAAAAGATCTAAAATAATAATTTCAAAAATTAGCTCTAATTACATTTCATATGATTTGAATTGTGAGTCTTGATGCTGTTGGGATAGAAGCTGCTTTTCTATCTGTTAAACCTCTAGTTTTTCAATTTTATGAAATTTTTTTGTATGTGAGCAATATTTGTTTTTCAGAAATATGTTACCATCAAGGTAAATAGTGAATTTAGGTCGCTTTCAACTATTACCTCACTAAAGATGGCTGTGTAAATATTATTTCTCATGATAAACCCACCTTTGAAATAAAAAAAGTCTTGCTTGGCTTTGCCAGAAAATGTAAAGCCAGCAGTAAATAATCTGGAATCACCACGAAGACCTTTCTCAACTCCCTGGTCGACTTGCCCCTTACCACAACTGCTTTCATTCTAAAAATGTGACAAGCATTGTAATGAAAAAACTCAAATCGCTAAAACTACACAAAAGCCACAACTTGGTTAGATTGAATATATTGCAACTCAATAAACCACTTTGGAGTAACCTTAAGAATTTTAATTACAGTGCCTTTAGTAACTAAGAGAGTCACAAAAGTTGTAAAAGAAAACTGCTCAATGTATTATTGCTGCTACTTTTAACTGCTTTTTAAGTTATATTGTGGTAAACCCATTTCTTATTTTGGACAAAATTTACTGTGAATGGAATACTGGAACTGTTGAACTTTGGCGTTAATAATTGTATAATTTCCAAAATAGAAGTCCCGCGTGAGTCAATAATTAGGCACACGTTAAACCATCAACCAGCCATACCTTTTTGCTAATGCCTTTTCAGTAGGATCAACAGAGGCTGTTATTTGTTCGTTGTCAATTTTTCTCTGCGCATTTCCGCCAAGAACTGAGTGACTTTGAGTTCAGCAACCTCCATAGGGCGCCGCTTATTAAATAGAACCAAATATGCCAGTGCATACTTGGCCACTATGCCTGCATCCTTTTGCTGGAAGTTTCCAAACTCTGTGCGAAGAAATGTAGATAGCTGTTTCATGTCTTGGGTCCATGGGAGAGCTTGATCGGTACTGTTAGTTTTTAAGCGTTGCCGCTTGCCAGCAACGCTAGTAATGTTATTTCTCCAGTGAGTGTCACAGAGAAATCTAAAGTTTTGCGCGAGGTGCTGTCCATCATTGTCATTATTATTTATGGCTTTGCTGATCACGTGCAGATTCAGCTGCTTCACAAAACTGCCAATAATTGAACCGGTTTGAGGACATGTTTTTGAGATTTCTCTTGCTGATTGCAGCAACAAGTCGAAGTTGCTTGGCAACAGCAGCTGGTAATACAACAGCTGCCTACTTGAGTTTCTGGAAATAGCTAGCAAGCGTGCAACACTCCGTACTTTGCTTCAAATGTTTGGTATGTCTGTGGTACCAGGTCGCCTAAGCTCTCTTTCTCCTAGTCGCAGCAATAGTCCTTTGACAAAAGCAGCTATAGTTTCATCATTTCTAATAAGCTTCACTAAACCTGAAAAATTGTATAATATATCATCATTACAGGGATATTTGTTGTTCACATGTCCAGGGTAAACTAAATCAACAGCTTCTTTTGATCTAAGTATAGAGATATTTTTATCCCCGAGAACGTTTTAGTCAACCAATACTTTGTTTACTTTTTCTCACGATTCTTATTACGAACTTATTTTTTGTTACAAACATACTTAGGGCAAGTACTATACTGCATACAACAGGTCACAGTTAGAATCGCTAAATCAGCTTTAAAATTTTATTTTTCGAAGTTTTCCGTTAATTTTATTCAGAGTTTTTTAAACGAAGGTTTTACTAAATATTTACCAATAGATAAAGCGAGAACAAAATAGGTAAGTTACCTACCACCTGAGACGAGAATTAGTGAAACTAGAATACTTTTCAGGTAATTTTACGAGTAAAAAATTTTGATCTTGAATGACTAAAGCTCAACTGATTTCCCAACTAGAATGACTTTGAAAAGGTTGAAAAGCTTATGATAACCAAATCAACCAAAGCAAATGGCGTGTTCTGGCTACAAATGACAGGTCTGAAACTTTTCCGGTGATGTTCACTCTATATATTTGAGGGTTAAGGATTCCACATTACACCAGTTTTGCTGCAGCTTTGAGAGCAATGGAATTTTACAAGCGTTTCCTCCTAAGTGAACTAAGGACAGGGAATAGCCACATACCAGGATTTGCTTTGGTCTCAGTTAGCCCTCCTAGCAGTTCTTGAAAGTCTTTATCATCATCTGTAGAGGCATTCAACAGTGGAGATGATATACACTTTACTTGCTGCAGCTGAATGACTGTCTTTATTTGCAGCTGTTCCAGCAGGACAGCTGTTCACATGTGTCTTCAGTGATTTGACAGCATAGAAACCGTAGCAATATGTGCAATGCAGTACGTTGCTTGCTAGGGTAGGCTTAGCTGGCCTTTTTACTACCACTAGTTCACCTTCTCTGGCTGAGAGCACCTATAACGAGTAGTTTTTTTTTCAATTCTATGAGAAAAGCAACGTCAAATGTACTTCAGTAAAAAAAGTCAACTAAATTGCTCTTTGAATGTAAATGAATAATGATGCCAAAGCGTTTATTGGCTGGAAATATACATTCTGAGTAAGTGTAACTGATATAAATTCACATACGCCATTTGATACATGATCTAAGTGTTCTAACCTAAAATTTATGGACAAAAAAGTCTATCAAGTGTCCATGTAACAAAATCAAAGTTGGGAATTGCACAATCAAAGGAGAAGTGTAGAAATTTGTGGTTAGCAAAGAAACTCAATTACTCTAATCAAATGTAAGCGATGTGCATAGCAGGCTATAACATAATAGTTTTTGTTGGAGTATTTCAGCGTCTTTTAAAACAGACATATTACTTCAAGAATTTTGGTCCCAGAAAAACGTTTATTAATAAGTTACTAGCAAGTTCGTTTGAAGTTTTTATCTGACCGCTGGTCAACATGCTGGGAAGATGCTTGAGAAAGTTACTGGTCTTAGTAAAATCAAAATAAGACTTTTACAGAAAAAGTGTAACTAGCTGAGCTGATAAACATGCTAGCTCTCTGATATTTTGGGCTCATACTAGAAATAATCTTACTGCCTATTTGAGATTTTCTTAATAATCATTATGGCCTGGTGTGAGTGCACTTGTAACATACATATGCTCAACAACCAACTCAAAATAATTCCATTTGGCTGATATTAGTTGCTTAGCAAGTTACTATTGAGAATATGAGGAAGATTTTCTGGAACAATGATTCTCTGCTGTCTCTAGATTGTCTCACTCTATTCATTGTGTATGAGAAGAGAAGGTCACTAAATAAGATAATGTTAAATAACATTCAACTGGATTTTGAAATTTCCCCAATTACCAGTGAGAAGTTGCCAACTGTTCTTGAAAAGTTTGACTGTGAAAGCTTTGTTACAATAAAGTAGTTGATGTGGAATCTCATCCCATGTTAGAAGGATCCAGGATCCAAACCAACAAATGGGCAAACATTTTGGAAGCAATTTGGAAAGGGTTTTCAGCACATTGCCTACTATATGCTTTTCAGGGTTTTTTTGCAAAATAAATTATTTTCTATCTGTCAACTCGAAGCAGCTACAGTAATGAAATTTAAATCAGAAGAAAGATAAATTTTTGCTTAAAAAATATATGGGCATTATTGTGGGCATAAATAGAATCAACAAAATTTTGTTTATGGTTTAATTGTGATGTGGTCAGAACCCACCACATAATACTTTCACTGTTCCCAGCCACGAGTTGTTAGCAAACTTCTTAAACTATATTTTGTCAACAACAAAACATGTGGAATTTGTTCAGCACTCAGGTGTCATAACCGGTTGCTATGGGACTGACACAGATTGAAAAAAATGTAGATGTCAAACTCAATTTTGTGGAAAAAACTCAAAATTAAAGCAGCAACCGCTGATCAGAGTGATACCCGTATTAAAGGATTTGTTCTGTTGTGCCTGAACAAGCAAAATACAAAAAGTCAGTTACAAGGATGGGGTGATAAGGAGGGAGAAGTTATTAAATTTTCTATTAAAATTGTTTGCATATGACATGGAATGCAAAATGAATATCTTACGCAAATATAATTCTCAGAACTTAAGTAAAATAATTTGCTGAGAGAAATACACTATGGGCACATTTAAGTTCAAAAATTAATGGTGTTGACATCAAGCAAGTAAGCATCCACTTCTGCTAACATTTGTCTGACAAAAGAAAACAGCGCGTTTTGGATTCTTACAGCACCAATTTTTCTCAGAAAAGTTAAGTTTTACATCAAAAATACAAGCACGCTCACTCATAAGGAATTTTAAACCATCTTATACTCAATTTTTTTCAGAACTTCAAATGAAACTAAATATGGTTATCCAGGTAACAGCTTACTAAGTTTTTACTAAGAAGTATAGTTTCATCAGTTATTACTATTTTCAGCAGGATGGTCTGCTTATACTTGTCCAGCTCATCAATGGATTTAGAAAATGAAATAAATGTCTATGTAACAATGCAATAGTAGCTGCACTTTGTTTGTTGCATATGAAACTATGAATATAAAATTAAAAATTTTAAGTTTGAAATGAAGTTTTTGCTCCAACAAGTACCATCACATACCTTTGTATTGTGTTTCAGGTTGCCAAGGTTCTGAAGAGAAAACAACTTGTTTTGTTGTTCTTTTCCAGAGCACTTCAGTATCTCTTTTACTGTTTGCTGATTGGCATGCACCCCAGTATAGAGCCTGCTTACTTTTGACTTGATGCATTTTTCACAGAAGTAACAGTAATATATTTGTGTGTAGTTTTCTTGCCTTCATTACTTGCATATACAGGGACTGTCACTGCAAAAAAAGGAAATAATACATCAAAAGGGTAAAAGTTTGATCATAGAATTGGAACCAATATAAGCATGAATTTTTACAAGCCTTAATGCAGTAACTTTGATGTATGAGTGCTTTGCTAGCAGTGACTCAAGCTGTCAATTTATATGCAGATATTATAATTAACAGTAGTAGTACTACTTACCATTAGCCACGCGAGACTTTTTTTCAGTGTCTGCAAAAGAAGAGTTAATGGGTAGTATTAGTGGCAACTTCACAAATAACAGTGAGCTACAACTCGTTTTTCATTTTAACCTAGACCGATCGAACGGAAATAACAAATTGACATTGAACATCCAACTGCTCAACTTTAAACAAATGCATTTTAAATGCCCATAACTGAAAGGTTCAAGTTACAATGATTTGATTTCAGGTAATTTATTTGTTAGGAACAAGAATTAGTTTTTATGGTACTTTTGAGAAGAAAATTGTCATCACCGAACGGTTGTTTATTGGTTCACTTACATTATCATTTTGATTATGCGCAATAATATGAAAGATTCCCATTTCAAGACTAAGTTAAGCAGATTTTTGTAGAAGCGAGAGGATGGCTGTAAAATGCTTGAACTCAAATAAATTCATTGATTGTGAGCAAAATCTTTTGCTCAGACTGGATTGTTCACAAAATCTACTTGTATTTAGCCATCATTAGGGTGAGTGTCAAGGTTACCAAGTCTACCTCACAGAAACTCTCTACTTAATAAATGTAAATCCTATTCACAACGTAAGTACATACATCTCAAAGCAGCTGGTACAGCCAGAGTATTGCATTCAGTAGGACCCTCCGACTGTCGATACGCCTTCAGTGGCACTGAACCTGTCTGATCAACAGATGAAGTTTCTTTGCACTCACTTTCTGTATAAAAACGGTTGATCAGCCATGATGAGTAAAAAGTACAATAAGCAGATGGAAGCCGCAAAATACACTGATATTTCAGATGAATACAAAGACTGATACTGTGATACTGATACTAATACAAAGACTGCACTCCTTCTACAAGTCTGACACTGTGCACTAGCACTAGAAAAATAATACAATGAAGCGTGATTATCAGCTTTTTATTGTTGCCACATACTACATTAACACCGGAAGGTGAAAGTCTCATGCGCGAAGCATGTCTTTACTCAAGCTTTTTTATACGTCAACAAACTATAGATTGTATTGAGCGATGAAGGCTATAAGCAAATGAAATGACAGTAAAACTACTCTCTTTGAAGTTCAGCCATAGCATATGTAGGCGTATGATATGTTGGGTATTGAGCCAGCAATTATAAGTTGACATATTATATGTCATGCATTGAGTCCTGGGGGTTTAAGTTGGTACGTTATATGCTACATATTGAGCCTGCAGGTATAACTAAGTATATAACATTTTTCGTATTGATTTTTTGGTATAATTTGGTAATGGAAACAGTAAAGAAAGACAAGTTTGCTTCATAAAATATAGAAGCAAAATTTTTTTTGATTTAGGGTCTAGAATGACTCTTTTTTTTACTTTGTTCAGTATAATGATCACTTGCGGCTTACTTTCAAAGTCATCCTCACTGTCAGAGGAAGACATCTCGCTCTCTTCATATGGTGGGTCTAAGTCGCTGTCATAATCTTCTTGCTGTAAGTCCATTTTTTCTAAGACACGCACATGCGAGTTGCTGTCAGAATTGATCTCTAAAACAAATGATCTCTCATTGTTTATGGTGCTTGTTAACAATTGAGGTGCCAACTACACAAATAAAACTTATACGAGTTCCATAAATATTATTCTCATTGATTACAACAATTTTGTCATCAACGATCATGCAGACAAACTCAATTTTGATGTTCTCTGCAGCACTCTGATTTCTTCCTAGTGATAGTGATTTTAGTGTAACTTGTTACTTACCTGTTGCGTTGGGTGAAACCATGATCACATCTTGCAATACCAAGTCGTGAGCAGTTTCCAGTCTGACTTTTACTGCAACCAAACCACTTGCAAAATATAATTGAAACATATATTGCAGATATTAGGTACTTTCGCCGGACAGTGCGTCGCTCAGTTTCAATAAAAAAGCAAAAAATGAAGCACTCATAATTGGCAGACGCCCAAAATACCCGCAAACAGAAGCAAACACTTTCAACAAGTCAGGCGACCACAAGCATGTTTCTAGGGGTCAATGAATCTGCAGTAGCGAGTCGAGTAAAACCGTTTCTCACGCTTTTCCTTTCCGGTTTGTAATAATTTACGTTAGGGCTGGTTGATGAACGAATGATGATGGATAGTGATTTAGCAGCATTCATTTTACTAGATGAACCATTACTGAGGTAACCACAACCTCATTAAATATCAGTGACTGACAAGTGAAGTGATGGGCTATTTCTTTTGCTTAACCACAAACAGAATTAATGATGCACTTATTATTTGTTATATTATTATTATCCACTTGATGACCTTGACATTGCATTATTAGCCGCGGGACAGGAATGGAAAAACGATAATATCGAGTGCATGCGTGTTCGCTGTAGCAAGACGCCCAACTTTTATTTATTACTAAGCACTCAAAATAAATCCAAACACCTACGCAGCTGTCCAGCT